>RXPK01000407.1:0-225377 GCA_004143645.1 Protaetia brevitarsis | reverse complement strand
GATATAAATTTGAAAGAACTTCTTAAACGAATAGAATTTAAATACTTTTAACCATTGTAACCAAATTTCACAAGTTTTGTTGATAGTTTTCATAATATTTAACTGTTCCTATTTTTAGCGACCCCGTATATTGTCAAGAAAAGAAAATCTTAAAATTAAAAAAAAAAAACGTATTTTGAGATGAGCTGCGTGTTGAACGTTTTAACGTATGTGGAGCGTTGTTTGAAACTGACGCTTTAATAACATAAAAAAAATTACATCCTATTAATAATTAAGACTAAGTTTCCTATTTCGTAAATCGTTTAGAACACCAAAAGTGTTACAACGTCAAATGTATATAGATATTAAAGTATTGAGGGCATTAGTATAGTCATGCACTTTTCGCAGGCGTAATTCCAATGTTTCTAAACTTTCCTTATTGTTTTCGTGACGCGATTCTCCGACTCCTAATGCTTCTGCGTCCCAAACAGCAGATATGTTAATGTGGCATGTTTGATACGTTTTAAATAGGTTACATATATATTTACCATGTCTTCTGTATGTGTGAGTTGTAATTTATAAGAGGAAGAATGCGGCTGAATAGGTTTAGTACGGCAACACACTTAACAGATCGCGCATTCGTTTTATTGTGTGTGTTGTGTTTACGATATTGCTTTATAATGTTGCGTTTATACACGTGAGGTTATTATTTATTCTCATTAGTTTCCTGTAAGAGTGCTTAACGGGATCTTTGGGATAGTTGCATATTCGGTACCTGCTATTTAATTTTATTGTGTTAGACATCCGATAAGGTATTTGCGTGGCAATATATTATATATTATACGGATCGTCTGCTTCGCAAAATAGATTAGTTAAATTATCTATATTTAAATTATAGCTAATAATATACTATAAAATTAGCAAGGACTGTAAGGTGTACTTAGAACGGCAGGTGCTAATTTAACCACATTTCCTCAGTTTAACAATATTAGATTATATACTGAAAGTTGTTACCCATTTTGATTAATTAAACAAACGTTTAATTAAACCGGGTAAGTATATCGCATCTTAATACGACTAGTTTTGTGATGCTAATAGCGAAATTATTTAAGTCAAACGTAGATTTTTGTTCTTTCTAATTTTCGTTCTTAGCAAATTAATAAGGGGCATTATTTCGCTTGTAAATCCTTGTATGGTCCAAAGTGTGTCATGTGGTATCGTGTTTTACCACCACTATATTTGCAGTAACCACCAGTCATTGTGCGATGGAGGAGTCATCGTTTTACATGATCACAGTTCTGGTAAATCAACCAGGATTAATATTTCGCTGATTCGTTGTCTGTGGTGCTATTTAAGTTGATTAAATTGTATTACTGTTGGAGTGAAATGGGACAAGTACGGGCAGTTTCTGGCCGATGTGATGGAGGTAGGATAAGTTTGTTACGAAGCTGCTATTTTGTAGCAGCTATTCATTATAAACAAAGCTGCTACTTTTTGTTTCCTGCTGTGAAAAAATACATGATACATGTATATTCGGTAGCAGCATACAGCTTAACCGAATTCAACCCAAACACTAGATTACCATGTTGTGATTCAAAATGATTGTGTAGAAAAAAAAGTTTTCCGGAAAAAAAAATATCTATACTTATTTACCAAATTTAATGAGCGAAGTTAGCTACATACAAATTTCATATATTAAATCAATTTTCTTGACAGTTTAGCGAACATTGGCGTGCGATTGGAGTATCTTTTCGAGTATATATCTTATAATGTTTTTTCAAATCGTTTATATTTATATCTAATATACCAACAATAGTATTTTCTGAATACTTAAGAAATAGGGAAATACACTCATCGCATTGAGTTGTCAAACGAAAGTTACATTTTCATCCCTATAAAGTTTCTACGTACCGGAATTATTACCATTAGAGCACGATAGGCGAATTGAATATTGTCATTGGTTTAAATAACCAATTTAAGGGACGATACTTGCCTAAACAAATCATTTTTTCTCGGTGAAAGCCTGGTTTTATCTAACAGACTATATCAATTTACAAAATATTGTATCTGGTCTGCAGAAAATCCACAGAATTTCGAGAAACGCAATTTGCATCCCGTAAAAGTTGGAGTTTTGGTTAGCTATGTCCAGGCAACGAATAATAGGGCCAATATTCTTTCAAGGAACTGGACAGCCCAAGTTACCAACAGATGTTGGAATGTTTATTGCAGAGTTACCAAGAAAATGAGCTATGAAGCATTATTTTCAGCACGATAATGCTTCCAGCACATACTGCTCGACAAACCTGCCAATACTCTTCAACAGTTTTTTGCTGACGTTCGTTAGAGCACCAAAGTGCACCAAGATCGCCTGATTAACCCCATTAGATACTTCATGTATCGGCTATTCTAAAAAGTAGGATCTATAGAAACCGCCATGCATACCATAGAAGAACTGAGAGATCAGTTTTCTCACTTATAATTATACTAATTGTATTTACAATTTAAAGTAATAAATAAATCTATTAAACACCATTAGTACTGGATTGTAAAATCATAATTTAGTAAAGTTAAATAGTTACATTTCATTTTTTACAAGCAGAACACCAAACCATAGCTGTTTATATAATGGCGAGTCAAATATAGGTTACGTTTTCCTTATTTATACCAGATCCGTTTACTTTCTAGTGTTCCACACTGACTTAGTTCAAACCTTCATTACAAACACGCGGCATATACTTACACCCTGTTACTATCTATAGGAGTGGAATTGACAATCTCTTTGAATCTCATAGTATATTTGCAGTAACCATCAGTTCCCTGCACATTGTGCGATGGAAGAGTCATCGTTTAATGATCACCAATTCTGGTAAATCCACCACATTAATTATTTCGCTAATCGTGTCTGTGGTTACTTTTAAAGTTGATTAAATTGTATACTATTGGAGTGCAATGGGACAAATAGAGCAGTTTCTGGGCCCATATGATACGAAGTAGGGATGGTCTGCTACGAAGACACTGCTATTGTTGTAGAACCTAACAACCGTTAACAGTTTGTAGCAGCTATTCAATATCTCAAAAAAGCTGCTACTTTTTTGTTCTTAGCGGTTTCCCTGTTGTGAAAAATACACATAAACCGGTATATTGCGTAGGCAGTATACAACAAAACCGAAGCAACCCCACAGTACTATTACAGTAGAAGGACTATGTTTGCAAGAAAATCCATTTGTTCTTGAGTGGTCCGTTTTTGAATGACCTTTCAAAGCCCAGCTGCCGATTTTGTAAAGCTGTGCTGGGAATATTAAACGTTGTAGATAATTATATTTTAAAGGAAGTAGAAAAATAGATTAAAGAAATACACAAATTTATGCGTTTCTTATTCTGATTTTGTTGCAAATATTTTATGCAACAGTTTATAGTATTAAAAAACACGCTTCAGTAAAATAATGTTTGATAAGTGATGATATATGTTGCAAATGTTTACGATAATTATTTTCATATCTTTCCTTTTGTGAATAAATCTTTGTTTATATTTTATAGTGTAAAAGATTCTTCAGGATTGAATACTGTGTTTTCTTTCTCAAATAATTAATAAAATGCAACAGCATCGGTGGAAGGGACTTTTAATTTCTGACACGAATACACAATAATTTTAATTAGGTTCAAGAGTTATGACTATATCGTTCTGTAGCATACAAAGATTGTTCCTTTCTATTCGACTACTTCATTTCTAACATCCGACCCCGCACTGGTTTGTCAACAATAATGTCCGGGGGTGCACAAGTGGATAGAGTTCAGACATAGACTATATAATATCGAATTGTCTATAATGTGAATAAATGCGATTAAAATTTATCCCAGTATATAGCAGTTCAAACCAAAATCACATTATTTTAAAAAGTGAACATAAAATGAATTAGGTTGGTTACTGCGATAAATAGCAATCTAGCTTAAAATGTGTATCTAACAAATAAATTGATTTAATGTGATCTATGAATCTCTGCACAACGATAATAGTTCCTCTTATTCATGTACTTTCTTAATTTTTCGTGTCATATATAATAGATTCATTCGGAAATCCCAAGAAACTGCGACCATCGTTAGCATCAAAATTTATCTTGCGAGAGTATTGGCACTACAAGATGATACCCATTGGTGTCTTCTTTCACGGATAATTTGAAGTTATTTCACTTAAACCTAACAATATAATATATAAGAAGTATGTAGAGTTATGGCCACTGGCCACGATATTACTTTTACACAAAGAATATATAGTTCATTAAATGTTTTTAAAACTGCAGAGGTAATTCAAACTAATAAAATACGTAAAATAAAATAAAAAACAAGTAAATCATATAAATTAAACGGAGGAGTTAAACTAATTGTGTAGATACGAACGTAAACAATAACCAACTGTCATTTTGGGAACTGCGTTTTGTGTGAAGTTAGGTTTAGAAATCTGGACCGCTATAACTCCTCTCTTGTCCTTACTCGTTGTAGACTCTGTCAACCCCAAACACTACATACATCGTGAATTATCGGCATTGCAAAAATCGGGAGTGGGCACGTAATATCTATCGCTCGAGCAGTGTTGCCAATTTAGCAGATTTTCCGCTAGTTCTAACTTAATTAACATTGCATTTGGCGGTTGAATTGTACGGCGTTTAACTGCTGGCGGATTTTTTAGCGGAAAACTAGCAAAACCAGCTTCATTTCTAGTGGATTTTTGTAATAATATACATTATACCAAAATTTTGATATGGATTGTAACATTTAACATTGTCATATAATGATTTAATACACTGCTAAATTCTTTGCAGTGACTAATAACTAATAACAACAAACCAATGTTGAATGCACTTGCAAATCGATCGAAGTTTGTTCGCATTCATTTGAATTTAGCGCCTGTTTTGTCTAAAATCAACTCAACTAAACTCATGATTTGAAATCAGGGAAACTTTCCGTTAATGTATACATATATAAATCACCAAATTTATTTCATTTGGAACTAGTGCCATATCCATTGTAAGTATATCAAAAATTAAGTGATTGTTTTTTCCAAACAATCTTTTTTCCAATTGGCATGGGCAAGTCATGGTACACATAAAAGTTTAGGAATGGAGTTCAAGCTGGTTCAAATATTTGACGGTTTTCTTTTAAATCTGGCGGAATTTCAAGCGCCATCTAACGGATTAATTTTTTATACATTGGCAACACTGCGCTCGAGTAGGTGAATAAGCAGTAGTTAAATAGGAGCTGCACAGGCAGGCAGATGCGTTACCCATAGGCGGGCGTATTTATGCCATTATTTATTACATCTACTTATTGGTGTACTTTTGCTATAATTAGTTATGTCGTGTATTGATTGTACATTTTTATTTAAGCACTTGTTTGGCTGGAACTAATATTGTTTTCTCTATTTTGTCCCTTTCACTTATTTTATACCCTAATAGCCAAATTTAAATTTTCCGCCACTATTTTGAGTAACTTCAACGTAAAGGCATTAAGTTACTATTAATGTAGTACAAAATAGTAAGTAATTTTATGTTTTAACGTTGAAGTTACTAAGAATGATTGGGGCAATTTAAATTTGGCTATGTGGGTAGGTTCTAATCACAATTTAGCCGGAGATATTTTCATTACTTGAAACACAATTGAAACACGAAGCGCACGGCTATGTAGAACATATGTCAATTTTGATAGCAAAATTTGAGGAAACGCTGTATTACTAATTTCATTACAATGACTGGATCAAAATATTGATTTGCGCATCGCGGAAAATAGTGTAGGATCAGGACAATCATTCTCGATCTCTGTGTATATAGTTCATTTACTATAACAGACGAGGTACTACGTGAGTCAGTATGCTATGACGTCACGACCCTGTTGCCAATTTTCTGTTCGTCAAAACGTAAACAAACCGATAGGTTATTTAACTATCAAACACTTTTGACAGGTGAATAAACAAACTCTTAAAAATAACATTTACCGTTAATATTAGTGATGATTCTTTTTGAAAATCAAGCTTTAAAGTATGTTAATCATGATAGCAGTGGAAAAAAATAACAAAAAAGCACAAGTGAGTACAATAAATTTAATCGGGACCATTATCGCTTAAAGTATTCACAGTAACGATTAGTATGCAAGTTTCTTCTCTATCAAAACCAATCTCTCTGATTTACTACTTCTAAATTTCGTTTCCAGTATGTTGTACACCAAGTACGTCAAATTTCCAGACTAACTTAATTCAATCCGCTTTATACAATTGTATGCATCCTCCGATCTGCTATATTTCATCCATCGTTTCGTACAAACTTCCTTTCTTTGAGAACAATAATATATACCACAACAATGTGTTTCAACCATAGAAATGTCTTTTTCTTTAAGAGCACTGTTCAAAATGTTTAATGTGTTACATTAGTCTGAAAAATGTATGTGAAAGAACCACTTCTGTAAACAATATTTGTATGTGCTCACTATTTGCGTACATGTCATAAATTGTGTTTCCAATAGCACATTGACAATGAGTAGATTAATCAATTTTTACCACATTTATTTCGTATGCATTTTCGTTTTGGGTTAGTGGATGTAATTCCTTGTTTACTCATGGATGAAATTTTGCTTATGTTTGCAACATGAATGTTTAAAGCAGTCGTTACTCTCTAAAAACGAAATACTGTAAAGAATATGACATTAAAAATATATGAATTTTATACACACTTCTTGCGCGAAAGTTAACGGGAGTAATGGCCCGTTGTTCTCGCGTTCTGCGTAGAAATACACGATTAACGAAACTATTACCTCCTTCGATTGTTTACACAAAGGTTTCGGTATGGTTTAGTTGTAATAACTACTTATTTTAAATAAATATATACCAAGTATAAACGCAAATTCCCACACTTTACTGCAAATGCAATAGAATATAACCCTTTTGACAGTTACAGCAATAACTAAATTGGTGGGAATACATTGGGAAGATGTGACAAGCATGCAATTTAAAAAGCAGTAGGCACCAACATAGTATCTTTAATTGAACATGAATAAGTTATATGTTAGTTAGTTATTTTGATAATATGGTATTGCATGGCTCGAATTTGCAAGTAATGACGTACCTCGTCTGTTATAGTAAATGAAGTATATACATTTTGTACTATCGGTAATAAAGAAGAATTCTCTTACCAGTGCGTGCTCATGCGACAGAAAAGCAATATCCTAAACCTGCAAAAACACCTGGGAAGTAACGATGTAAACAGTGTTATTGGTTTTATAACAGTAAAGTCATTTTTTTGTAAAGTCAATACGGTTAATTATCTACAAATTTAGGTAGAGTGAGACGTATTAATTACATGTACAGTGTGTTTACAATTGAGATTTGTTCAGTTAATAGAATCTGATGCATCGATTGTATTTACTCTCTAATGTGTAATTGTTAAACCCAAGCACGATTCGGTTAATTTACCTAGCACCTATCGTTTTCCAAGTGTAATACCTAACCGCACTTCGAAGTCAGACGTTCTGTATAATATGCATCAATCAGTTAAGCACCTCCTTTCAACGTTAATACTTTCACTAGCTGGGCGATAATAAAACGCGAGCCGGTTGAGTAATAGTGTGCCGAAGGACCTTGCGAAAGACACACCTTGCTCGTGGTTCGGCCGGCGTACATAACGTTGTACGAACTCGCGCGCACACGTGAATGTCGTGTGTGCAAGAACAAGAACGGGAAGGAAAGAAAAAATGACAACGACGCAGCACAGTGTTTAGTCGAGCACCGACACTAATCGTATTAGTTAGATATCGTAGATAGTAGTGGTAGTAGCTAGTTTCTAACGAGACGGACAGCTACTGAGGTATTGAGATTTTCGAAACGCGAGTGTATGTGTGTTGGTGAAGAAGAAAAAACATAACAACGATGCCGTACCGCGTCGACATCAACCTCTTCTGCTTCGTCATGGTGACGGTGAGCGCAGTGCGGGCCATGGACAATCTGCGAGTCGCGTTCCAGTGGAAGCAGTTGGACTTCGCCTTCACCTCCGAAGAGCAGCGCAGGGAGGCCCTGGAACGCGGGCAGTTCGTGCCGGAGAACAATCTACCGCTGGGACTGGAGGTCTACGGTGATCGGTTGTTCGTCACAGTGCCCAGGTGGAGATCTGGAGTGGCGGCTTCGCTGACCTACATTAAGCTAACAGGTTTGGAAATTCACGATATACGAACGCACAATTTATTATAAAAACAAGCTCACACACACACAAACTTACGACCTATACTAATTCAATTTCTTTGGGTTACGCTTTTACGCTAGTGGTACATTCTTTTTACATTCGAGGCTTCGTCATTGATTGAATGATAATATCGGGAAATTGACATGCCTAAAGGAGGCAGTAAGATATGTTGTTATTGCGTTTAGAAATTGTTGTTCTTGTGAAGTGTGGTCGTTTAACCTTGATCAATACCTACAGATTAAAAACTCATAATTAAAATGACAATGTATAAACACGATAATTGCTAAGAACATATACACTACGAGAATATATGCAAGAATGTATATTCATTTCAGTAAAAAATACATCATATTTACAAATTAATCAACAAGTTATATTGTATAAGGCATTAAAAAATGACTATATTTTTGTGGCAATTCATCATAAAAAAAACGCACCTACAGGGAAGTTCAAAAATGTAGTAGATTAGATAATCAAATATCATACATTACTATGAGATTCAAAATGATTTTCCGTAAGAAAAAAACTGTTTCCGAAAAAAATTATCTATACTTATTATCAATTTAATGAGCGAAGTTAGCTACATACAAATGTCATACATTAAAATGATTTTCTTAACATTTAGCGACATTGGCGTGCGTGTTGTAGTATTTTCGATTATTTATCTTATATTTTTTTCAAATCGTTTATATTACATCTAATATCACCAACAATAATATTTCTTGAATACTGTTAGAAAATAAGGGAATTATCTGTGATAATTAGCTCAACAAACAGGTAAAAAAATCAATATTACATTAAGTGAAATAGTTTATTACATTTATAATTTTATAGGCTTATCATACACTTCAGCGCAATGAGCTGTCAAAAAGAAATTACATTTTCATCCCTATAAAGTTTCTACGGTACAGGAATTATTACCATTAGATCACGATAGGCGATTGGAATATTGTCATTGGGTTTTAATACAATTTAAGGGCGATGCTTGTCAATAAAATCATTTTCTCGGATGAAGCCTGGTTTATCTTAGAAGCTATATCAATTCACAAAATATCGTCTCTGGCCTGCAGAAAACCCACATGAATTCGAGAAACGCAATACATCCCGTAAAAGTTGGAGTTTGTTAGCTATGTCCCGGCACGAATAATAGACCAATTTTCTTCGAGGAAACTGTAACAGCCCAACGTTACCAACAGATGTTGGAATTGTTTATTGCAGATTACAAGAAAATGAGTTTTGAAGGAGGTTATTTTCACACGATAATGCTCCAGCACATACTGCTCGACAAACCTGCCAATATCTTCAACAGTTTTTGCTGACAGGTTCGTTTAGGCACAAAGATGGCACCAAATCGCCTGATCTAACCCCATTAGATTACTTCATGTTCGGCTATCTAAAAAATAGGATCTATAGAGACTGCATTGCATACCATAGAAAACTGAGAGATGCAGTTTTTGTCACTTAATAATTATACTAATTGTATGTTATAATTTAAAGTAATAAATAAATTTAGTTAAACACCAGTTAGTACTGAATTGTAAAATCATAATTTAGTAAAGTTAAATTAATTACATTTCATTTTTACAAGCAGACACACCAATCCATAGTCGTTTATATAATGCGAGTTGAAATATAGGTTACGTTTTCCTTATTAATGACAGATCCGTTTACTTTCTTATGTTCCAACACTGACTTAGTTCAAACCTTCATTACAAACACGCGGCATATACCTACACCCTGTTACTATCTATGGGAGCGAAATTGATAATCATTTTGAATCTCTGTGTACTTACATCAATTTTTTTAAAAATCCTAATATACATCTACCGAATAATATTTTTTTTTTAAATTGAGAAATTAAAGTTAGTTCATAAGTTCACACATCATTGCAAAGAAATTAAAAACACAATAATCTTACTAAATGACTCTTAATATTCCTATAACCATTCCAACTAAATATGGACTTTATTTATTTTGATATCATTCGTCACCTTTAATTTCAAATTTTATTCGACAGACGTGTTAACGGATTTCAAGAGATTATTAAAAAAGAAAAATAAATAAATAACCAAGATGTTTGCAACAATTTCTATAATTATTTTGACATCGTTCATTACCTCCAGTTTCAAATTCTATTCAACAGACGCGTTAAATCGTTCATCTAAACTCTTAAATATATACACACACAGTGATAAAAAGATATCTGTTATTGGAAGTAATACACTTCACATCAAAGCACTAAAGTCAAATAAATTGTTTTTTAAACAGAGATATATAAATGTTGAGTGTTTGAGATTGTAGTTTTCAATTCTTCAATCTGTGCATTGGAGCACTATAGTTATATTGTTTGTTGTACTCTAATTACCTTTCGAATTTTTAATTTTGAAACGACGGTTTGGGATAAAGATGAATTAGGGTAAAAGTAACTAAAAGTTGATGAATTAAAAACGATTCCCTTTACGTATGATATGAGCTTGCAGTTAGTTTAAGCTTCGCAAATATTTTGCGCTACGCCACTGACCAGAGGTATATCAGTTATGGAATGAAGAAAACATAGAACGATTACGTATTAAAGTCAACATAAATGAGAATACTAAATTAGTAAATTGCACTTATAAACTGAATGAAGTAACAGAAGCCAAACCACGTATATTATAAAAAAAATGTTGTGAATAATGGATTTGAAGCGAAGAAATTGACAAAACATTAGGCAATACGCAGAACTTGTTTGGGAGCGATTTCGAGCAGCTGAGTATTGCGAAAAGTTGGTAAATTAAATGGAAACGCGATTTCAAGAATGCATGCATAAACAATGTAATGGATATTATAGGAAATATTGAAGATTTCGTGTATCCATTTAAGTTCCATTTATTATTACTATTGCAATATTTTTTTACTGTTTGTTTTTGATAAGCGAAGTAAAATTTTGTCTCGTTAGGTATACGTTGTTTTGTTAATTCAGAATGTTTGTGTTATCAGTCGTAAAGCATTCATTAGCTACAATTGTCTCGTTTATTTTTTATAATATAAAATATTGTATAGTGTTTATTTGGAAATATTTGAATTTGGCGGGCAGGAGGATGTTGGTATCCCTGATTGGAGAGTAGGGATAAGTTTTACAGGGAAAGGAAATTTATATAGTAAGAAATTCTATCTTTTATATAATATCCACACGGAAAAAACCAATTTGTTTAGGACAACAAAATAATTTCACCCAAATTTTCAATTAATCCAACAAATTTTTTCGTTGTTTCAAATAAATAAAGGGTTAAATGAACAATTAATTTGGCTGAATTAACTAAATATTTGTTTGCTCATATTTAACTCAATATTTAGTTAATTTAAACAAAATTTAGTATCATCAATAATAAATCGGTTTTTCAGTGTAGTGTTTTAAAATATAAGATTACTATATCAATCCAACCTTTTATTTAAATATAACAGCCATTAAGGAGTGTTAACTGCTACAAAAGAATGGCTGAATTGACTGATAAAGACAACTTTTAGAATATAATACGTAGACTAATATCATGAGCCTAACAGAAATGCAAATATGTAATGACATATACAGTGAGGTCGTAAATGTTCCCCCCCCCCCCCCTTATAAATTACTTTTGAATGGTATGAGATAGAGCAACGAAACAAAAACCAAGTGAAATTAGAGATAATTTGTGATTTTTTGCCTATAGAGATACGCACATGGCTTCTGATGTAAAATAGAGGGCCGTAGCTAATCTTTAAAATTTTAAATAGGAAGTAATTTCATTTAGAAGCTCATTTGGAAGATATTTCTATTACTTTTATGGCAATGTAAACAGTTTTACGATTTTCGAAATTTTTACCAACTTATCCAAGATTAATAATTGGAGTACTTATGTTACTTTTTCTATAGCCTCGTATTCGCTTTTTGATATAGTGGTACAGAAACTGTAATTACAGTAATCTGTAACATAGACACCCACACACATGACATACACTGACAGATAAGACACTTTTGCTTAAATTTTGCAAAAACGTCATATTGTAAATATGTCATATATTTACAGCAATCGCTTCCTAAATCACAATAAAACCACAATATTTATACGAGGGGCTATAGAAAAAAATAACATAAGTACTCCAATATTAATCTTGGATAAGTTGTAAAAATTTCGAAAATCGTAAAACTGTTTTACATTCCATAAAAGTAATAAAATATCTTCCAAATGAGCTTCTAAATGAAATTACTTCCATTTAAAAATTTTAAAGATAGCTACGCCCTCTATTTTACATCAGAGCCATGTGCGTATCTCTATAGGCAAAAAATACAAATTATCTCTAATTTCACTTGGTTTTTGTTTCATTGCTCTATCTCATACCATTCAAAAGTTATTAGGGGGGGGGGGGACCATTTACGACCTCACTGTACATACTTTAAGTGTTGTCGGCCCATATTTCTATTTTATGTAATTATTTTTCACACTAAAACACTTACAAAAATATATTTGTAAGTGTTACTATCTTACTAAAGCAATGCAGAATATTTTATTTCATATCTATTTAACACATTTTTTTCTTCACATGGGGCACATGCCTTATAATAATAAATGAGATCTTATCTCTTCGCATTTTATAACTTGCGGATTTCGAATTGACCAGATTGTAGAAAAATATTGAAATAAAAGTAACTTACCTAATTCTAACTAAAAAAAAAATTGAAACGCCAAACTTACTAACTTGCGATTGTTGTATTCACCACAATTACATTTACATTACAAACTAGAACAAAATTTAATGTTGAGTATAAAACCGAGGTTTAAACGAACAAACATGTAAATGAAATGAACGTTGTTAAAATTGATTTCTTAATAATTAATATAAGTAATTTTTGTGGATCACACGTCATTTGTTGTAAATTGTTTAACCAGAATAAGAATGTTAACAGTCGAAATGTTGTTTGAAAAGAAATCAGAATTTACAACAGTAAATATTCGCTCGGATTGATCAGTTTCTCAATGGTTCTTATTATTATTATTATTATTTGCTTTATTGTTGTTTCTTTTTTATCCTTTTTTCAGTTCTGAAGGTTAACCTGCTAAATATTGTAGTAGTTTTAACACTTGAATGAATGATGGTATTAATTATTAGCAGTTTTATACATTTTAAGTAGCCGAATGCTTTATCGTTCTACTATTTAAGTTATATTGAATTGCATTTATTGGTAATTTTGTAAAAACGATTCAAAAAGACTATTCCTTACCTGTATCGATATAATAGTATTAGCAATAAATGAATTCCGTAGAAAGTTCTTCATAAAACAGCAAAACAAAAATTCCCATGACATATTGCGGTAAACCGACAATTTGGCTTAAATATCATCTAATACTATAGACTAATGACTTGAAAATACCTAAAGAAAATACTGAAAACCAATGCGAAGGTTTATTTCTAGGAAAATCGAACGTTTAACCAAATCATTATTTCGGTGATTGTTCTGTGTGAGTCAACGCGTGCCTGAACATATTCTCTAATTAATTACGGTTTTAATCTAAATCATTTAGCCTAAGGATAATTAGGATTCTCCACATTTACCTGTTGTTAAATTTTAAAATCTGCATTTAGTTGCATATTCATACCTAGTTATTGTCCAATTCGCCCTGTCTGAATTCTCATCTACAGACCATCCATCTAACAGTCTATCATTAGCTTATTTAGTTGGGCATTAAAACGAAATAGACCTTAAAAACTATTACACTTCAAGGCCATTGTCTACTACATATAGAACTATAAGCATGTCTCCATTTCGTAGGTTCAATGTGTATTTTATACTACCTCCAATTGATTATTCTCAGAATCGGAGCAATGAGAAAATATTTCAAGAACGTCTAAGTAAGTATATACATACATTTATGTATCTACAAACGTGCGATAATTGGAACAAAGCTGCCAACCTTGGTTTATTTCTTATCCGTAATAATCCGTTTCGCATTGTATTTGCGTGATTTACAATGAAGAATGTTTTATCCTTGCGATGCCAAATACAATGAATACAGAAATAAACCACTAAAATATCCCAAAAATATTTCTTACAGGATGTATATGCTATTACACAAGATGTAAACCAAATATTTTCAATCATAAATTGGAGTGTTGTTTGATTATGATGCCCCTTGTAAATGTTAATAATTTACTTTAATTACCGATATACTATAAGATTCAAGATGATTCAATTCCGCTCCTATAGATAGTAAAAGGGTGTAGGTATATGCCCGTGTTTTTAATGAAGTTTTAACTAAGTCATTATTGAACATAAGAAAGTAAAGCTATCTGTCATAAATAAGAAAACGTAACTCTAATTGAACTCGCATTATATAAACGACTATGGATTTGGTGTTTCTGCTTGTAAAAATGAAATGTAATTAATTTAAACTTTACTAAATTATGATTTTACAATCAGTACTAATGGTGTTTAACTAAATTTATTTATTACTTTAAATTATAACATACAATTAGTATAATTATAGTGACAAAACTGCATCTCTCAGTTCTTCTATGTATGCATGCGTTTCTATAGATCCTAATTTTAGATAGCCGAACATGAAGTAATTCTAATGGGGTTAGATCAGCGATCTTGGTGGCCTCTTTGTGCTCTAAAGAATCTGTCAGCAAAAAACTGTTGAAGATATTGGCAGGTTGTCGAGCTGTATGTGCTGGCAGCATTATCGTGCTGAAAATAACCTGCTTCAAGCTCATTTTCTTGTAACTCTGCAATAAACAATTCCAAATCTGTGGTAACGTTGGGCTGTTACAGTTTCTCGAAGAATAATGCCCTTATTACTTGCTTGGACATAGTAATCAACTCCAACTTTTACGGGATGCAATGCGTTTCTCGAAATTTCGTGGATTTTCTCAGAGCAGATACAATATTTGTATTATATATTCTGTTAGATAAACCTGGCTTTCATCCAGAAAAATGATTTGTTTAGCAAGTCATCGTCCCTTAAATTGTTATTAAACAATGACAATATTCCAATCGCCTATCGTGATCTAATGTTAATAATTTCTTACCGTAGGAACTTTAGTAGGATAGAATGTTAACTTCTTTTGGACAGCTCATCTGCGCTGAAGTTTATGATAAGCCTATAAATTTTAAAATGTAATAAACTATTTCCATTAATTAATATTGTTTTTTACCTGTTTGTTGAGCTATATCACAGATAAATTCCCTTATTTCTCACGTATTCAGAAATACTGTTCTTGGTGATATTAAGTAAAATATAACGATTTTGAAAAATTATATAGATAATATCGATTGATAACTACAACACCACCAATGTCGCTAATGTCAAGAAAATAATTAAATGTATGAATTTGTTGTAGTAACTTCGCTACTTAAATTGGTATAAGTATAAGATAAATTTTCCGAGAAATCAGTTTTTTTTTAGGCAATCATTTTGAATCACATGATATATGTTTTTCATATTCTCTTCTGAATTAAAAGGAGAACCAGCCAGTTATTAAGATCAAGATTTGATCTCGATTTTGTGAGTTGCTAGTGGGAATCCTATGTGTTACTTTATAAGTATTAGTTAATAGATGGTCAGACGTTAATTTTTTTAGAGTTTTACATCTCGTACGCTGGGCGTGTAACCCGTTTGTCTGGGTTCGAATCCAACAGAGGAATGTTTTTTTTTTTATTTTTTATTCTTCTCAAATTAAATATTACAATGATAACGAATATACAAAAGAGGGTTTAATTTACACAGACTGTTGATAAGATGATTTAATTAAGTATATGAGAAAGTAAATATAAGTAATTAGTAACATTTAATTTATTGATTGCACTGGATAATAATCGGATTATCGTTAATTCATTCGGTTAAAGTAAACAGTAAGAGATAACTTTTTAAAATGATTATAACCATTACATTAAAAATAAAAAAAAAGACAATACAATAAACATATGAAGTTATGAACATTTTTTTAAAAAAAATATGTTTACAATTAAGTTTAAAATTAAGCAATTGGAAAAGATTTACAATAAAGTCGAAACGTCTCTTATGTACTAAATATTATTAAGAGTTTTAACTAATTGTTGGAATTGATTATTTAGCCAAAATATCATATAATTATCAATCAAACATCAGAGAAATAGTGACTCTTTTTTTTTTAATTGAAACAATTAAATCGCCGACGTTTTGACATGTTTGTCTTGTTTGTTAAAATGTGATAGTGTTTAAATATTTACTTAAGATAACCTTTTAATTTAACATTATTTTAAAAACAGGACAATGTTGTTAGTTCATTATTAAGTTAATAAATTAAAATTTTGTAAATATTTTTAAAATGACAATAAATGTTTGACCTGTTACAGATAAAGTAGTATTAGTTTTATGTTAAAATTATATTATTTAAATCATTGGCTTTGATTGCGATGAATTCAACTCTTAGATAATTTACCACTGAATACTAATACTGTTCAGATTGCATGACTTCCAAATAACTAATCAGAAATTACGATCTTATTCCTGTTATGTTTTCCGTTGTAGCTTAGCAAACCCAACAAGATCACTTAAACAATAAGTATTGTTCAATTATTAATAAAGTCAAAGTTCCTAAATAATAAGGGTTAGGCTAATCGAAGTTGCAGTTAGTTTAATGCAATTATGATGTTAAAGTTATCCTAATTCTCTAATTCTTCCAAACACGTCCTTTGATATAAACATTATCTCCAAGTTTTTATCCGTGTGGCCAGATGGCAGTTTTTCTATTTAACTACAGTAGTAACGTATATTTAAAACAACCTGAACGCATGATCATAAAATATGTATCTATTTACCAGGTAAATATCATTTAGAAACTATGATCATCAAAACGGCGACTGCACAATGGTGCACCTGTGAACCAATCCCAATGCGGTGAGCAACTAATAAAAGATATAAGAGATCTCAATATAGCGGACAACTTTAAGCTGATTCTGGGGTTATTTTAATATAAAGTTCTAAGACATATGTCCAAAATGGCTTAGTTCTAAGTTGTACAATGTTTAATAGTAAGTTAACATAATTAATGTTTTTATTATAAATTAACAAAATAATTAGTAAAACAAAATTAATTTGTACTAACTGTTGAAAATGACCGCCCCTAACTGCAATGCAAGCTTCTATCCTCCGTCGTATTGACTGACGAGTCCGTTCTAAAACACCAGGGGTATTTCGAATTGTTTGAAAAGCTGCGGTAATACGATTTCTCATTTCATCGACATTTTCAATGGGAGTTGTATAAACGAATGATTTAAGGTGACCCTAGAGAAAAAAGTCCAAAGAATTTAATTCTGGAGACCGAGGAGGCCACGGTTGTGGACCTCCCCGTCGTATCTGCATACGTATTGTCCAAAAACTCGCGAGCAACTAAACTAAAATGCGCTGGAGCACCGTCATTTACAATACATCTGTAATCTTAATTGCAACGGAACTTCTTTCAGCAATAGTGGTAGCTCCTCTTCAAGAAAATTGCGGTATACCTCGCCATTTAACCGCATCGGTAAAAAATGTGGACCTATCAAGTGATCTCCAACAATTCCGGCCCACACATTGACAAAGAATTGATGTAGATGACGGGCATTCACTAGTTCGTGCCCAAATGTGATTATTATAAAAATTAATAATCGCGTTTCTAGAGGAAGTAGCCTCGTCGGTGAAGAATATTTGAGCCAAATAGTTAGGATTTTGTGCGATTTTGTGTTGCATCCATTGACAAAAAGCCACTCTTTGCGGAAAATCTGCCGGCAAAAGTGCCTGCACCCGTTGAATGTGATATGGATACAACAGTTGATCTTCCAATATTCTCCAAACTGTGACCTGACTAATGTTTAAAGCAAACGCAATTTTTCTGGTGTTTGTAGTAGGATATTCCTCAATTTCATTTAGTACCATTTCTCCAGCTTGTGGAGTTCTCACTGTAGATGGGTGCCCGTTATCAGTCGTCCGTTTTTTTTAAATTTCCCGTTTCCCAAGACGTTGGTGAAGACGGGCAAATATTGAATGATGCGGGATGATACGGTTCGGGTATCGTTCTTCATAAAGACGTCTAGCAGCGCGCGAATTTCCATTGGCAAGACCGTAAACGAAATGCATGTCACACATCTCGGCATTCGTGTAATTCATTTTAGAAAACAGAAACTGGCAATAAACTGAATGAATACTCTGACAATATTGACAATAAACAATTCCTCTCAACACAATAGTTTTTGAAGAACCAACTGTGATATTATATCGTGTTAGTCATAGTTCATAATTTTATAAACATTCAATAACTTTAATACCAAACCGTTTTGGACATATACTCATATGAACTTTTATGATCAAAATAACCTCAGGAATCAGCTCTTAAAGTTTGTCGCATATATTGAGAATCACTCTGTATACTGTATCCCTTGTAACTCGACGTACGACATTTTAAAATAAAACTTCTTACATTTTATTAATTATATACATTTAAAGGTAATTTTTATCTTGTTATAAAGATTCAAAAGTTGCAATTTGAAAACATTTAAATTGTATTTTTTCCTCGATTTCAGATGAGATGGATTCGCCAAAATTGTACCCATACCCCAACTGGGAGGCGCACTCCTTACCAGAATCACCCGAAAATGGCACGTCAGAAATCATATCCCCATTTAGAATACGCGCGGACAAATGCGGCAGACTCTGGGTACTAGACACGGGCGTCGCCGACATCCTGGGCGACCTCAAGGTCTACTCCCCATGTCAACTGATCATCTACGATCTGCACAACGACGCCCTGTTGAGACGCTACGTGATTCCGGACGAACAGAAGAAGCAGGACAGTTTCTTCGCGAACATAGCCGTCGAAGACCACGACTGCCTGAATGCGTACGCCTACCTGGGGGATCTGGGGGCGCCGGCGCTCGTGGTTTATTCGTTCAAGGAGAACAGGAGTTGGAAGATCACGCACAATTACTTCCACATCGATCCCTTGGCCGGGAGATGACGGTGTCCGGGATAAACTTCCAGTGGACGGACGGTGTGTTCGGATTAGCCCTCTCTGCACCGGACGAGGATGGCTACAGTACCTTGTATTTTCACCCGATGACCAGCACGAACGAATTCTCCGTGAATACGAAGTTCTTACGCAACGAAACTCTCAGCGCGAACAACTTTGGAGAGTTTAAATTGTTAGGTGAGTTTATAGAAGTTTGCGTGTTTTGGAAAGCGATCGTCATAAGTAAAATGTTTTAGCTTCGTTTTAGTCAAGGAGTCGAAACCGAAATTATGACTTAATCACGGTTGATAGCATAACTGAAATTCTTATTTTTTTTTTCTTAGTTTCTTATTAGTTTCGATAGCATTTTTAATCGAAAACGTAATAAAATAAGTATTTCAATTTCAATCGACGGTAACTGTAATTTATACATTAACTTTAATCTCTCTCCCCAAGTAGCTGAATGACTTTTTTTATACACGTCAGTATCACGTAATATAGCACATCTATTAAACGTCATTTTTACGTCACTCTGTACAGATGACGTAATTCATACAATAATGTCGATCTCTCTGCCCCAAAATAGCTGAGTGACGCGTAATAGACGTCAATATCAGGTAATAGCAACATTTATTAAACGTCATTTTTACGTCACTCTGTACGGTAACCGTAATTCATACATTAATTTCGGTCTCTCTGCTTCAAAGTAGCTGAGTGACGTGTAATAGACGTCAATTTCACGTAATAGCAACATCTATTAAACGTCATTTTTACATCAGTCTGTACGATGACCGTAATTCATACATTAATTTCGATCTCTATGTTCAAAGTAGCTGAGTGACGTGTAATAGACGTCAATATCACGTAATAGCAACATCTATTAAACGTCATTTTTACGTCACTCTGTACGGTAACCGTAATTCATACATTAATTTCGATCTCTATGTTTCAAAGTAGCTGAGTGACGTGTAATAGACGTCAATATCACGTAATAGCAACATCTATTAAACGTCATTTTTACGTCACTCTGTACGGTAACCGTAATTCATACATAATTCGATCTCTCTCTGCCTCAAAGCTGCTGAGTAACGCATAATAGACGTCAATAACGTAATAGACGTAATAATGAGTTCCATTAAACGTCATTTTTAGGTCATTCTATGGATGACGGCCCTAAACGAGATTTAGCGATGTCGATGACGGTCTCATGACGATAATTTGTTACAAAATACGGTTGCGATTAGCAAATTAAATTAAAATTGTATTTTTCAAAAGGCGGAGTTGAGGGGGAGAGGGGTGTTTTTTATGATTAAATTATTTTTTTTCCAAAATCAGGTAGTGCGAAGAGTTAAAAATGTTGTCAATGATTATAAATTTGTGTTTTCTGAAAATCGGGGGTGAGAGAGGGGGATAATTTATTTTAATGATTAAATTATTTTTGTTTTGACGTCAGGATCTCCATTCCGTGGGTGTTAAAAAATTTCATGGGCTAGTCTGCGGTGTTTTAATTTAAAACATTTTTAATCCGTTTTCCTATATCCTGATGTGAAAAAAATATAATTACAAAAAAAAAAATAAAAAAAAAACAAGTATAATGGTATAAAAAAAATTCCTCAGCACCTAAAAAAATCATTAAAAAAACTCTCTCTCTCCCTTCCCCCCTCCCCCTCCCCACCTTTCTATCCAAAAAATCAATAGAATCAATTAAATACATTTAAATTATTATATTTCGTTCCCTTCTTATTCCGACGTAAAAATGAATTTATTTATCTTTCTGTTTAAATTAAATTATAAAAATTATCTGCCTCTCCCCCACTCTGAGCGCTCAAAAAGCAAAAATATTTAAAATATTTTTTATTCTTTCTGATTCGTCGATCTCTATGACGTCGATATAAAAAAATCTTTAAAAAACTACTCCTCTCCCTCCACCCTGCTGTTCAGAAAATCAATAATTGATTAAATACGTTTAAATTATTACTCCCCCTTTCCCAGACGTTGTGAAAAATTAATTTAATAATTTTCAGCTCCGTCCCTCGTCCTGTGATTTAAAAAAAATCACTTTAGTCCTTAGAAAATAATTTTATTATTTTTTATTTATCTGCTTTTCTCCACGGCGTTGGAAAAAATAATTTAATCGAAAAACTTCATCCCCCAATAAAATAAAATATTTTTTTTAAATTTCTTATACTCCGATATTCATAAAATAAAAAATCATTCAAATTGTTGGCGTTGTGAAAAATTAACATTTTTTTCTACGTTAAAAAAAATCACCCCCCTCCTTCGTCCTGCGGTTCAAAAAAATCAATTTAGTCGTTAAAAGAATATTTTATTATATTTTATTTTCGTTTCTCCACGGCGTTGGAAAAAATAATTTAATCGGAAAAAATCATTCTCCGCCCCAGTAATAAAAAAATAATTACTCAAAATATTTTTTTAATCTCCCTCATTCTCTAATATCGATAAAAAAAAACATTAACCCCCCCCCCCTTCTCCCCCCAAATTAGGCGTTAAAAAATTATTTTGTTACATTTTATCTTCGTTTTTCCACGGCTTTGGAAAAAAAGATAATTTAATCGGAAAAAATCATTCTCCGCCCCAATAATAAAAAAATAATTACTCAAAATATTTTCTTAATCTCTCTCATTCTCTAATATCGATAAAAAAAATCATTAAAACCACTACTCCCCTCCCCCTAATCAATTTAGCCGTTTGAACATTTATTTTACTATATTTAACTCCTTTCCTCTGCGCTATTGGAAAACCATAATTTCATCGAAAAATATCAACTCCCTTCCCACCCCCGCTGCTAAAAACCAAAAATATTGCCCTAATTCTCTGATGTTGAAAAAAAAATAATCAAAAGAGAAAAAAGAACATGTCCGTCTAAAAAATACATCACATTTGGACACAAAAAGCACTTTACACACAGTTTTGTACAGTAGTTTCATCTACGATCTATGAATTAAAAGAAAAAAAGTGTTAATTACTATAAAACAACATGTGTAAAAAAATAATTTATTTTTTATTTTGGTTTCGACCCCCTGGTTTCAACTGTTAAATTTTTGACCATTGACATTGCCATAATTAATAAATAGTTGTAATTTCAAAAACAACGCTCTAATAATCTTATTTTCTTATTTCTCCATCAGGCAACAGAGGTCCGAACGCACAAAGCAGCGTCTCTTTCTTGGACCAAGAGAGCGGAGTATTGTTCTACGCGCTTGTCAACCTCAACGCGATCGCCTGCTGGAGAACCAAGAATCCTTCATACACGATGCAATCTCAAGGCAGAGTGTACATGAGCAACATAACCATGGTCTTCCCCAACGACATCAAAGTGGACGCCAAGGGCAATCTCTGGGTGCTCTCCGACAAATTGCCGGTATTCATGTACTCGCAGCTGGACAAGAACGAAGTGAATTTTCGAATATTAACGGCTCCGGTGAGCGAAGCGATCCGGGGAACCGCGTGCGACTCGAAATTGGTCGTGCCCAACGATATTTCGGATCGATTCAACGCGTTGAATCCGAATGCGGTGGATAGCGGAGGAAAATCGGCCTCCGCGGATGTATATCTGCGCCATACGACGGTATTTTTGGCGGTTGTGCTGTGCAGTTACGTGTTTTTGTTATGAATTGCTATTATGCCCTTATTTTGTACATAATATAGGTTTAAAGTGAGTGAATGGATGAATATGGATTATAAATGTGTTGTTGTTACTGACTTTGTGAGTACCTAAGTGAAACTTCGTAATATTATGTGTATTTTTTGTATTGATCATCATTGTATATTGAATCATATTTAATATATATATTTTGATATTTGTGGACACAGATTTATTAGTCAATTTCCTAAACAATCCTTTCAACTTTCCCATTAGATACAAGAGCCAACATATATTTGCTTCATTAATGTATTATACCTGTTAAAGTTAAAAATATATATTTGCAAAAAAACACGTTACAATAATTAAACATAGGTATGACAACAGAAATATTCGTATTTTCCAACAGCAACCATGCCCCCTGGTGATCGTTGTGTTTCTACCAACCCTTGCTCTTTTGAATTTTCGCGCTAACATACCTATATAAACGCACTTAAAAACAATTTTCTATAAACAGACCTTCCATCTTACCCAGACACTCGAACAAATTAAACACTCATAAGCTTTGTTGGTTTATCTTTCAACAAATAATCCTGAAGTAATAGTTACTCTACAACAGAAGCCACGTGACGATTCTAGTAAATTTGAATAGTACTAAATACCGAATATATTTACAAAAAAAACAAACGTTTTATCTGTGGTTTTCTATTCTGACTCTTGCGAAACACAAACATAACCTACATATACTTACATATCACTCTCGAAATATTTCAGTTCGGAATTATATTATTAAATGTTGCCGTTGCTACAATACGATTCTTAAAAAATATTTCGAATATTCTCCTCCTTGTTTGATATTAGCTGCTTTCCATTTACCAGTTGACTCACCTAATTTCAGTTTTGTGCGTTAAGTTACGAACTATTCATGTCAAACTCATTTTGTCGCCCAGTTACGTCATTCGTAGTAAGTAACTTGCAGCTTAACGCACAAAACTGAAGTGAAGTGATCCAGACGATAAATGGAAAGCACCTATTATGTATAGCATTCATTGACTTCAAATGATGTCACTTTTAATTATAAAAACTATTAAACTGATGTAAACAAACCGGCATAATACATAACCTAATTTGGTAAATATGGAACTAATGGATCTGTCCACATTTGCACCACAGTTTAGCGAAGTTAGTGCAAGATAAAGCAATTAAAGTTTGTCGCAGCTCGTCACAGCACAACACGGTAGACGTTTGTTCGTTGGTGTTACACCAATTACACTGGTGCATATTGTCTCTTTCTCAGATGCGTAAAAAGTAAATCTTTTATCCTGTTTTAAGTAGGAGTCAGTGTAGCACCAGCGAACAAACCTTAGGTTTGTTCGCTGGTGTTACTCTTTCTACACTGGCTTGTGATTAAAATAAGATAGAAGATTTACTCTGTAGGTACCTAAGAAAGATAAAACATGCACCAGTATAATTGGTGTAACACCAGCGAACAAACCTAGTGCGTCCCGTCAAAAAACGAATAGCATTCAAATTCAAACAAATGCATAAAATTTTAAATTTCAAATTTACCCCATTTTAAATCCGCCAAAAACGCCTCGCACATAACCTCGAAATAGCACTTCTCGAACACTGTTTTTAGTACTTTCTTCTCATTTGTTCAAAAAATGACTAGCTATTTTACACTCAAGAACACATGCTTTTTTCGCTAATATGCATATAGGTATATCGCCAAATCAGCGGTCCTCTTACGGAACTATAGCCTAATTTTATCCTGTTTTTTTTTGTATTTAGCAGGAAAACATGCATGGATTTATATGTTGTAATAAATTTACAAATATCTACAGAGGTACGCTTACAACAAATTAACGATCATATCTATAATCCTAGCGTACGGTTGACTATATGATTGACTTATATAGGTGAGAATATGGACATAATAATGATGAGGGCGACGTTGACAATAAATAAATTCTTTAGATTCACCTTGCATCTCCAGATACCTTCATAAATTAGAATGGATAAAATTAAAACCACTATATGCTAAGTATTGTCTATAGCTTTAATACCATATTTAATGTAGTTTTCTTATTTTAATCCAATTCTCTGCAGAAACATTGTCGTACTTTGCTGGATATGAGCAGGCATACCTTGTACATTAAATTTTGAATTATTGGGCACGTTCAGGGACGCACAGCGGCTGACAAGTTTAGTAAGCAACTTCCCTGAATAGAGCAGTTGACCTGCCGCTGACAAACAGCGGCTGAGTAAATCGAAATTGTAGGCTGCCTTCCTCAGCGCTGTCAAAAATAGTAGCGGGGAGCACATATGTTGGTTATGTTATCTAATTGTTAATTAGAATCGGTTTCGTATAGATTCCAAAGAACCTATAACCTATAATAGTTAAACTGGAAATATTGTTTGTTTCGTTTATTTCCATCAAGATCATCATTTATTAAAAAATCTACAATAATAAAATCCATTCTGTTTTAGATATAACCTTGTATAGCTTGTTAAATTATACATTATCGAAAAAGGTTGTAATTATTTTGACAGATTACATTTATTTGAACAATAGCTTATGTTTCATTCTGTGATTTGAGCATAAAAAAACCATTCAGGGAAACTCGTATTGCTGTTTGTTAGCGTATCTCAGCGATTTTTTGCTGTTACTCAGCAGCTAACCATCCCTGAACGCGCCCATTATCCCTAACGTAGCTAATCTTTCAATCTTCGCCTATACCATTTAGGTGCAGTGTGTTGGTGATATTTAGTTTCTATAATGATCAAAGTTGGCAATACATGTAGAGATTTTCTTTTTCTTTAAGTTGTAACCAATGTATACACATGTTGTTGCTTACATACATGTCGTTGCCTCTTGTCTAAATTGAAAACATGTAAAACACATTTTATTACTGACTTAAATAAATACAAAACTAAAACCAGTGTCTCAAGTATTTTTACAACCTAAACGCAATATAGTGATATGATAGCGGTAATCTTGAGACAGTATAGTTGCATGTTCATCATCAAGGGCATATTTCCCTAATAGCCAAATTTATATTTCCCGCCACAATTTTTAGTAAATTCGACGGAAAGGCATTAAAATAATTATTAATGTAGTACAAAATGGTGGGTAATTTTATGTTTCAAGGTTGAAGTTACTAAGAATAATTGCGGAAAATTTAAATTTGGCTATTAGGGTTATTATACTTCTGCTACAATTTCAAGCAATAGCTAGGTTAAAATCAAATATTAGATACATTTATTATTCATATACCACCTATTTCTGGATGAAAAATAAATAAGTATGTCGAGTTTAACATAGTTCGCAGTTGCCAAATCTTTGATTATCTGTGTGCATACGTATTGCTCAATATATATAGCTATTATACCAATCGCAAACGTTTTCTTAGTTCATCAATTATACCACTCATATAACGACGACATACACAATGGGGTTTTTTTACGAAAGGTTAAAAAAAATATAATTTGTGTTTGTCAACTTGTATCAGGCAAAGGTTGTATGTAAACCAATGGAGGTGTTACTTGGTGTAACTGTGATTAGCTCTTTTGCGTGTGTAACAACTAAATGTGAAATCACTAGAATCTGTAATGATTTTTCTTTCATTTACATTGACGTATATTAAAAGAAAATCCATTTCATTGGTTATCAGCAGTTGGGTTTTATTAGGAGGATTGTGACATGAACTCTCCTGCACTAAGATCAAGAATTGCCCAGCGAACTAAAATTTGTAGTGCAATTAGTTTAGTTCTAAGTTGTTATAAATAGATAATTCATTGCGATACAATTTGTAATGAACCTTTTTTGTATGATTTTACGCTGTCAAAAGAGCCTTGTAAGTTCACTGTATAAATATATGTAATAATGTTAATAAATATTGAAATAAAATATTTGACTTTTTAGTATCTATTCTTTTTCTACAATTTCACCTCTAGTACAGTGACTATAGTGACTGCTCCAGTATATTAGTAAAACTTTACTTTAATAACAAGAAAAAAATCCGTTTGGCGACTTGATTAGCTGGTATCGTTCATTCTGAGATCTGGAATTCAACAGTAAATGTTGATATTAGGAAATTAAAGGTTTGATTATACTCTATATATACTAAAAACATCGATCATTTTCAAATTCTACACTATAAAAAAACAAAACATTTAAATAAATTTAAAGTTATTCATTTTTAGACCGGTTTTATTAATTAAATTACAATATCGTTACAGAAAAACAAGTTTTTACTTCAAAAACTTTAATCTAACCCATACATATATATATACAATACATCATATTGTGTGAAGTAGTTATTATTCATCATGTTCAGATGTTGTACAAAACGTATATCGTAATATGTTTATCTGTAAATGCCGACGGACGCACGAAAGAAAAAAAAAAAACAAAATTCATAATAAAAACGACAATATGCCCGTCCTAAAAAAATAAATCGGTGAACAGAAAAAAAAAAAAGGAAAAGAGATTAAGACAATTATGTCGATGGACGTCACGAAGGAATCAAGAAAATAAAACCAAATCTTTCTACGGTAATAAGAGATAATAGTAATAACAACGATGAAATTCGCATTGAATGGAAATAATATTGAATAATAAAAAGTCGAGAGACTAGGAATTCGTGGCCGCCTTTATGATGGCCGTTATCAAATCCGGATCCTCTTGCTGATTTCCCACCCACCACATGCAGAGGGCGTTCTCGTAGGTCGGCGTGATCCTGGAGTGGTGGAGGGGATCTTGAGCGTGGTGTTGGCCGGAGGCGGTGGCCAGGATGGGCCTGTACGGGTGTAGACTGACGCCGTTGCAGCAGTCCGAATGTAAAGGTAGCTGAAATTGCATACAGAGCGTTTCCTTCGTAATTAAGCTGTTCGTAAAAAGTCGAGGTACATTTATAAATTGGATTTTAATTATTGTTCGTTTATAAACTTATCTAAACGAGAGTAAGCTGTAAATTTAGACAGATTTTATAGTGAAATTCAAAATATTACATACAGAAATTGTAGCAGCATAAACGCTAAACGACAGGTTTGCCACCAATAAGAATGCTAATACATCTTCAATTCATATATTTGTTCCCAGAAAGCAAAACACTATACCTGTACGGTCTATTGAAAATAAAAATGAGGTATTTTTGTAATTTCCTAATATCGATCTCATATAAAAACTGGGTTACGTTATTCAAAAACAAATTTTAAATATACAGGGTGTGTCAAATAAAAAAGTTAATTTTGCTTGGGGGTTAACTACACGACATATAAAGCACAAACCCACCGAAACCGGATTTCATCATTAAAGTAAAATTTAGAGCCAAAAATTCTTTAGTCCGGGCCTAATATGCGGCTTCAGTAGTTACAAAAAACGTAAATATTTTTCTTTTGCTTTGTCGAATCGAGAGTTAGTTGTTAATAAACGGTACCACATGAATCTGAGTTATTTCTTTTGGATTTATTTAATCATATAACGCAAAATGAATTAAATCGAATTACACAGAAATAAATGTAGATACAGAAAATTTGCAAACACGCCTTTTTACTATGATATCGCTCAAAAAGAAACTATACATTCCCGCGCTTTTGCCGATGCATCAAGCTTCGATTTTCTTTGTATGAAATCATGATGGTCCTGAAAAGGATCGTTTTTTTCGAGACTGGGAAGAATTTAAATAAAATGTCGAAGTGGCGTGCACTCCAAGCGGCGATCCACACAAAACTAACAGCGGTAATGGCTGAATGATAGTGGTATGTGGGGGTATACTCGGGACAGCATTTAGGTTGGGCACAGGCGCGGCTCCAGCCCACGGCATTTATAAAATATTTTTTTTCTCCTTACTGCTTACAGATAGACCCCCTGTGCATTAAGACTTTTTGATTGTATATGATTACAGCTGCCTATTATATTTACCTCTATATCTGATACACCCTGTATATCGTTCACTAATTGTTTTTCCGAACTTTTCTGTTGTTGTTCAACTGCTTGCATAGTACATAATAAGAAATCGGTTTAGAAATATGAGGTTAATTGTATTAAATAATACTAAACTGTATAATTGTAATTTAAATTGGCGCCCAACCTGGGGCAAATACACACGAGACTCGCCAATTTCAAGTCTAAGCATTTTAATAATGCAAATCTTCCTGAACAAGACATAATATACATATTTTAATCTGAACTTAATCATATGATTTTGTCTTGTTTGAAAATGTTAAACGTCACACAAATATATTCTAATCTGAACTTAATCGTGTAATCTTCCGCTGTCTGCGCCCGACGTGGGACGAATACACAAAACTCGCTAATTTCAACATAAAGCAATTTATCGTTTTCATAACGTCAATGTTTGTAAACGATACACATAAATATATTCTAATCTGAAGCTGTCCAAGTAATTTTACCTTGTTTGAAAAAAAATATATGTTTATTACAATATCACAGATGTAAATGGGTATTCCCAACGTTCAATAAGAAATCTGATTGTAAGTATTAGACTAAACTAACGTAAATTAAAATTGGCGCCCACGTGGAGCAAATATACACTAAACTCGCCAATTACAACCTGAAGTATTTTATTATCACTTTAACAATGTCAATGTTCCTAAACGTGACACAAATCTAGTCTAATCAGAGTTTAAGCGTGTGATCTTACCTTGTTTGAAAGAAACTACGTAATTGCTATAATGACGTAGTGCAAAAGTGTATCCCTAACGTCCAACAAGAAATCCGACTATAAATATTAGCCTAAAGTTAACTGTATTAAATGATACTAAACTATAAAATTGTGATTTAAATTCAAATTGGCGCCCAAGAAACTTTTTCAAATAACTTTTTTCGATATCATGTCATCTAACCCTACTTTTTGCAGATTCACGGCATATTTTTTAAATTTACCGCCATACTAGTGGTCACGTGACGTGTGTCAAAATAAATTTTGGGGTTTCTAGACATGTACAACCTATTCCCCCAAAAAAGTTTTAGTATATTTTAATAATAAAAAAATTTCCCATATGTTGCAATATTTATGCCGATCACTGTATATAATTATTACAATGACATAGATGCAAAAGTGTATTCCCAAAATTCAATTATAAATCTGAGTTTATCTAAATATTAACCTAAACCTAACTGAATTAAATGATACTAATCAGTAAAATTGTAATTTAAATTGAAATTGGCGCCCAACGTGGGGCAAATACACACTAAACTCGCCGATTTCAACCTGAAGCATTTTAACATTTTTGACAATATCAATGTTTCTAAACGTGACACATAAATATATTCTAATCAACTCACTTGAATGTGCGTAGAGGGCGCCGTGCTCTCTTGAACGTTCCAGACTTGTACTTTACCGTCCGTGCCTCCGGCGACCAGCCAGTTGCCGCACTGCGATACGTCAATGGAAATTTTCTGATTGGTGTTCGTTTCCCTGTTGAGACAAAACAGCGGCCGCCCGGGTACCTTGAAACAAGCGCCAATTAGAACCTCACGCCAGACAGTGTTCAGAGAACGAGCTTTTCCTTTAATTGTAGATATTTCTTACTCGTAGATCCCAGCAGATAACCTCCTTGTCTTTCCTCGCTCCGCTGTACAGCCGGGTACCGTCTAGCGAGAACGCCATCGTCGTTATGCCCCCCTTGTGACCGGCCAGTTTGCACAAGTGTCGGAAACTGCCGTCGCTCTGGGATACCAGCTCTATCGTGTTTTTCCACGTACCTGCGAATACACAAATCATCGCTATTCTGTTGAGGAGGCAGAGGTAAAGTTCATTTACTATAACAGACGAGGTACGTCATTACTTGCAAATTCTGGCCATGCAATACCATATTATTAAAATAACCAACTAACATATAACTTATTCATGTTCAATTAAAGATACTATATTGGTGCCTACTGCTTTTCTAATTGCATGCTTGTCACATCTTCCCAATGTATTCCCACCAATTTAGTTATTGCTGTCAACTGTCAAAGGGCTATATTCTGCATTTGCAGTAATGTGTGGGAATTTGCGTTTATATTTGGTATATATTTATTTAAAATAAGTAGTTATTACAACTAAACCATATCGAAACCATTGTGTAAACAATCGAAGGAGTTAATAGTTTCGTTAATCGTGTATTTCGACGCAGAACGTGAAAACAACGGGCAACAATATTTTTAATGTCATATTCTTTACAGTATTTCATTTTTGGAGAGTAACGAGTGCTCTAAACATTCATGTTGCAAACATAAGCAAAATTTCATCCATGAGTAAACAAGGAATTACATCCACTAACCCAAAACGAAAAATGCATACGAAACAAATGTTTTAAAAATTGATTATTCTACTCATTGCCAATGTGCTATTGGAAACACAATTTATGACATGTACGAAAACAGTGAGTATATACAAATATTGTTTACAGAAGTGGTTCTTTCACATACATTTTTCAGACTAATATAACATATTAAACATTTTGAACAGTGCTCCTAGAGAAAAAGACATTTTCTACAGTTGAAACACATTGTTGTGGTAGATATTATTTGTTCTCAAAGAAAAGGAAGTTTGTTATGAAACGATGGATGAAATATGGCAGATCGGAGGATGCATACAATTGTATAAAGCGGATTGAATTGAATTAGTCTGGAAATTTGACGCACTTGGTGTACAACATATTGGAAACGGAATTCAGAAGTAGTAAATCAGAGAGATTGCTTTGGATAGAGAAGAAACTTGCATACTAACCATTACTGTGATTACTTTAAGCGATAATGGTCCCGATTAAATTTATTGTACTCACTTGTGCTTTTTTGTTATTTTTTTCCACTGCTATCATGATTAACATACTTTAAATCCTGATTTTCAAAAAGAATCATCACTAATATTAACGGTAAATGTTATTTTTAAGAGTCTGTTTATTCACCTGTCAAAAGTGTTTGACAGTTAAATAACCCTAACGGTTTGTTTACGTTTTGACGAACAGAAACTTTGCAACACGGTCGTGACGTCATAGCAAACTGACTCACGTAGTACCTCGTCTGTTATAGTAATTGAACTATATCTATCACAAGCAGAAGAACACTTTGAGGCGGTGTGTAAAGTTATAGAAACAATATCTGTTTAACGTTTACCGTTATTTAAGGGAAACTGCTGCAAAAAGTAGCAGCTTTTTAAACTGCTAACCAAAAGTAGCAAAAGCAGGTTGTATAGCTGCTAACGCAAAGAAGCAGTTTTTCTTTCATTCAACGATAAAGCGTTTTTTTCTTTCATGTTTATCTATAAGACTGATGTTCCGCAAGGGTCAGCATTGAGCCCGATGTTGTTTTTTCATTTATACACCACGGAACCAGTTTATTAGAAGCTGTCAAGGTTTCTTATTATTTATGAATTTAAATCTTTCAGGTTAAGAATGACCCATTAACCTTCTTTTGTTCTAAAATATTTCCGATTTGGTATAAGTTGCGGAAGAACCGAAAATTGCCATAAACTTTCTTAATTTAAATGAAACATCCTGTATATTATTGTATTTTTGGATTCTACAATCGATTCTACGATACACTATATTAGGCTATTTTCAACTGTTTTTGAGTTTTTGTGATTTTTTTTTATCAAAGAAAAAATACATTTTATCGAAGAGATGTTTATAGCCTTTCTTTTAGTCTTCTTTAAGGACACAATAGATCTTTTAGGTCGCAGTGTAACACCACCCTTCTATTACATACATAGTCTTCTTTAAACGCAAAACATCCATGATTCAACAAACAAGTAAAACCATAACGGAGTTCACAAAATACATTTGCAAACCTATAAAAGGTATACAGAGCGCTCAAAATTTAGTGACAAACTCGAAAAACTTCAAACACAAAAAATATTTTTTTTTCAAAACGAAAACTGTATTTTTTACATATTTAAATGACGATTTAATTTCAGGTATCCTTATATCTATCTTTTGCGATTTTGTCGTTATTAGCGCTTTTTACCAAATATTATTCAAAACTGCTCTTAAAACTTTTGCACATTTGAAAGTAGACTGTCAACATAACAATAGGAAAACAGTTACTTTTACCAAAGAAATTTAATTATGTTATTAAAACAACAAACAAAAAAAATATGATTATTATTGGACACAGGAGAATTCAAATAAGTTACAAGGAAAATGTAATTTGAAGACAAGATCAGAAATTTAAAATATATTTTTGTCAACTAGCACCTAAAATATTAAAGTTTTAAAAGAATATAAATATGTATTTATTATTAATTTTATATAATAATTTTTTATAATAATTTTCAAATTTGCCTACAAAAAAATTCACACTGTAAGTTATATTTTATTGTGTATTTGTTTTTAATTTTTATTTATTGTAATTTTTCTTCATATTCCCTTAAGAAACAGTTAGTCCTTTGTCAAAACCATATCTTTAATTCTAACTTTATAATTCAATTTACATTACTGTACACGCTTTCAGCTGCCTATAGATGAATCACTAAACTCGAAACCCGTAACTACTAATATAAAATTAAATAATATTGTGAAATAGAACTTTTTTTTACAATTACAAGCAAATCGCACAGAATCAACCTGCATGCCTGCATCATTAATAATCAGTTACATATTCTAAGCAAAATCCCATAAATAAGAGTAACATTTCATTAGAAATTTAGGATGACAAAAACATTTTGATATATAATACATCTCTTAACTTACCTATAGCAACAACTCCCGGATGTGCTAAGCTGGCTGTAATACAAGATGCTGGATGGGTGACTGGGTATTCAATAAATTCCCTTCCTGGACGTCCCGTACTAAAAATTTTAACATTCTTCTTGTAACCACAAAATATATTTTGACCATCAGCTGAAAACGTTACGCTTATAGCAGCCTCCAATTGATCAGTATTGTTGAAGCCCCGGTAACTACACCGTAAATCTCCCGTAAAAGCGTCCCATAAATGTATCGGACCTTCGTGACCACTGGAAACCCAACTGCAATGCACAAACGACATCAGATATCACGTAAATCCGTCGAACCGATGTAATATTCAAATATGTACCAGCAAGTGGCCGGGTTCCCGCTATTCATGCCGGGATACCAGCAATAATCGTAGATCAAGCCGCTTTCCGGTACGCTCACCGCAGGCACCAGGGGTTGTATCGGTCTGCTGGTGAGGAGAACGTCGCCCGTGTATAGATCCGAAGGGAGTTCCATGACGTGCATGCCGGCGCCTCTCACCACCGTAAGGAGGCAGGTGCCGTCCGGAGACCATTTGCAGCCGCGCAGATAATGTTGATCGTCGTAGTTTGGCCATTGCGAACGGGCCAACTCCAAACTGGTGTTCTCGAATTTGTAAGTCGGATAAGCTACGTAGGTGCTTTCCACAACTGCGCTCATCTTGTCGTATGTAACAGAGCTGGCGTCTTGGCGTCTTCCTAGATTCACAAATACCTTACCTAACCCCTACGTGCGAACGTAATCCATCAAATCGTTTTATTGGAATAGAATTCAACGTGTCAGACGTCAAAGGTATTAAACGCGTAAGAATATTCCAGAAAACAACACTTAATTTATTACCAAAGACTTATAAGTTACCGACGTTAACGACAACCGACAAATATGGAATCTTTACAGTGCAGCCAACGATGGCTAGCATCACTCCACTAACTGGCTTTTGAGCGGGTAATTTTTAAATTCAAATTCTTCAAACGATATGTTTCTAAAAAAAATATATTTGGAATAAATATAGAAGATTAAATATCGGGCTTTTTTTATAAATCAATACTTGATAACGATCTAATGTGATGATAGGGCGTAATAGTTATGTCGATTGTGTGTATAAACAAGGAAACAAACATAAGGTTTGTTCGCTGGTGTTACACCAATTACACTGGTACATATTGTCTCTTTCTCAGATGCATAAAAAGTAAATCTTTTATCCTGTTTTAAGTAGGAGTCAGTGTGGAAAGTGTAGCACCAGCGAACAAACCTATTGCGTGCGTTCAGGGAGTTACGGCGCTGGAAGCGATAACCGCTAGCGCTGTCACCGGCGCTAGAACTCCCTGAACGGGTCATAAGAATAGCTTTTGCTGGCGCATGCTCTTTGCTTACTTATTTAGTGTGTTTGATAGCGGCGTTTACAGAATTGGAGTATGTTGAAAGGTTAGGTTGCTTGCTCAAGCGTTTCTTTTAATTTATATCACAAAACTAAACGTTCGTGTTTAATCTTAGACAACAATATCTTGTTACACATATAAAGGGATAAGAAATTGTACACAACAATTATTTTAATCACAAAACTATAGGAAATAAAAACAACCACCGTAATTAAAACTTTAAAATAAGTTATAGAGTAACATATTTTAAAGGTATCACTAATATCCTCGTTCACTCTTATAATATCTGTATTTATTAATTCAGGCGATTTCGTTGCTATTTAAGCGTAAATTATAGATAAATATAACCTCATCGGCAAATATTCAAATAAATATCCAGGAAAAAAGGTATTAATCGTGAATTTTTATATGTATTCGTAAACTATTGATATTATAATTTCACAAAATGTCCATATAATAAAATAATTTGCCGTGATCGATCTAAAAATTGTAGTTTCTGTATTTATAATATTTATATTAACCTCTCTGCGACTTATATTGTTTCCATTTCACTTTATTCATCATCACTTTAAATAAAAAGCAATAAAAAGTTATTATTACCACAATTACTTAACGATTTCATCTAGTTCACACGCTTTACAAATTCATATTTGAATGTTTGCCGGTCATCCCCACTTTCCACTGGATGATCTAGCGGTCGGCCATATTGCCTAGCGAAAATATTTTTCGCTAGAAAAGATGGCGACCGCTAGCTCCAGCGCTGGATCTAGCGGCCGCGTTCAGAACGCCGCTCGATCTAGCGGAGCTCAGCGCTGGCAGCGCCGTAACTCCCTGAACGCAGGCATTGATAGAAGTTAAACGAGCGCATATTTCGAAGCACGAAATGACGATGGTGGCAAACATTTGGCCAGCTGATATCTTTTATGATTACGACATGCAAACGCCATTGACGGTATATAATGATGGCCAGGAGCAATTTCTTTTTTTAATTATTTAAGTTTATATTATTGAGTTATTTTAATTTGTTTACTTTACGCTTTTGTTTACATATCTATTTAATATAATTAAATGTACGTAAGGTAAGAGTAAATTGTATCGAAAAAACATATCCCAGAAATAAGAAAAAAAAAAAAATTGCCCCAACCTAAAGTCAAAAATGCGGAATTAAGCATGGTACAATGAATTAATTAGTTTGTTCGCGTCGCATGAACTATTTGCACCATTATGCACTTTTGCACACAAAAGTTCTAAAAAGTGCATAAAAGTGCAAATACTTCATGCGACGCGAACAAACTTAATAAGTATGTACTAAATAGCTATAAATTGTCAGCTCCTACAATAAAATTGACATGCATGTGTTTCTAATGTTAGCGTATTTCTATCCGATGAACCGTTGGAATTAAATACCAGTGAAACCGATAGATTTAAGTTTGAGGTTATGTATTTTTATTATTTGTAAAGTTTGTTACAAGTTTTCTTCAGAAAAAAACTGGATACAGATAAAATATTTAATTATTATAAGGTAAATGTTGTGTATTATTTCATTTATATTTAGAATTTAAATTCGGGCTTTTCGCGGGCGTTTGTATCTAGCGGACTTGGAGAATAAGAGAGGGAAGAAATTGTGACAAGATGGCTGAAAATGCTGAAATGTACATGTAACAAAATAAAACGAACAAAAGTAAACATAATTTAATACAGTAAATGTACCAATTTCTGACCCTGTCCTTTGAAATATTTACCGCAATCATTGATCACTGCTTTTAGAATTCTCCACTCACGGCCGTGATCCGTAATTCTCCAATCACCGTGAAAGAATCACAGTTCGTGAAATATCGCTCATCACTAGTTGATATAGTAGGTCTCTGGTTCATCAGTCATTGGTGTACATAATTCTATTTTGTATTGCTTTGTGTGATTTTATTTATTCAAGATTTCCACGGAGGGTAAGTTACATTCTAATAATTTACAGAAGCGTGCAAATGAGTACGAAAAATTTTACTGTATAATATTAAATGTTATTAAACTATCGAAATACAATCACTATTTCAAATTATACTGGATTCTTTTTTTCATACAGCCACAGCTTCTACCTCTTCAGCTCAAATGGATGAGTATATTTGTGATTACTGCAACAGTGAAATAAAAACAGATATGCTGGCCCATTATAGAGAACATCTTTCCCATGCAGTAACAAAAAAATACAAATTTAAATCAACAATTGTTGGAAACTAATAATAATATTATACTGTACAAGGCCGAAGTAAAAGAAAATAAACAGCGTTTAAAAAGAAAAAGAGAGGAGCTAGAAAGAAAAATATATCAACTGGAAGAGGAGGAACAAGACCTTGAAGCAAACATTGCTATTATAACCCAACTTGAAACAGAAAGTTCGCAAGGGCACACAGATTATAACAAGGTATGTATTATCAAGTGCCTACCTTTCCCATTTATTTTAATTATTTAATTTATAGCGTCAAGAGAATATAGCCTTATTAAAAGGTAAAATAAAAAATTTAAAAGAAGCCATTGCCGCTTAGGCAGAAGTTTTAGAGGTAATAGAAGAAGTGGAAGTGTACCATGGTAATAGATATTTATAATTTCAATAGCTTGGTTATACAATAAAGTAATCTTTGTTTTGCTCTTGTTTTTTATTTTATAAAGTAAGTATTCTAAATGATAGTTTCTTGTTGTTATGTTATACATTATGTTCTATGATTAATGTTTACATTTACTTATAAAGTGGGTATACCTCTAATCTGCACGCGCTTATAGTTAAATGTAGGAAACTCTCGGCACAACTAGATCGAATGGGAATATACATAATTTGAGAATTAACACAGGCAAATTAGATCTACAGAAATATTTTTTTATTATTCTTAAACCTTTATTCTATTTGTGTTTTAATAACAATTGTTACAATAATTTATTTTCAAAATTATGACAAATAGTAAATATAAAAAAATGAAATAAAGCTAATTTCATTTAACATTTAACAATAATAAAACTCAGATAAGTATAATTCTTAAAGTGAGCGCAGATTTCAAAAAAAAAAACTGATTTAATACTATACCTACACCTACAATTTAATAAAAATAAAACTTTAGTTTTTGAATTAGTACTTTAAAACTAATAAAATAAATTTTAATCTTATAACACAATATCCTATTACACAGCAGGTAAAAATAAATATATATATTCCTTATATAAGTAGTTGCAGATATAATATAACTGTATAAAAGAATATAAATATTTACATTTGAAAAACATAAATATATTATAAGAAGATAACCTCCGTCATTTCCATGTGCATTAATCGATTTGACATATTCCATTTTCAATTAAGGCTTTCTATTTGGCTCAAGGAGTTGCTGCGGAACAACTCTTATGCAAAGTAAAACGAACTAACTTGTACTAACGGGGTGCAAACGGGTGTAGATAAAAATAAGATGGCAGTTGATGCAACATAACCTATATAGATTTCATAAACTCATAAAACTGTATATTATCGTATGTCGTATCAAATATCAAGTTGAATTTGAACGAGTTTGTAAAAAGGTTAAAATGAAGCAATATGAGTGATCACATAGAATTAAACTTATTTGACGCGATCACAAGCAACAGTTATTGTATAAATGTTTCAAGAGAGGAATATGAACAAGTTATTAACAATAATTTGATTTTGTTTTCTGTCCATTATTCCTCTACGTTTTTCAAAAATATTGAAGGCTTAAGTATGGCGGCATAAATTTTAATCAATTTTCGTAATTGTAAGATTGAAACGGTGCTAGTGCTAGAGAATATAACGATTTTAAATCTTTTTGGGATGAGGAGAGTAATTATAAAGGTAAGAAATAATATAAACCTCATGTGCAAAGTACCTTATATGTATGTGTTATGTATGTAGGGTAGTAATGAGTAAACGACGCACACTTAACTAGTTTATTGAACACGAAATATGACACTGTTGTTTAGATTATAACGTTCTACTCGTTCTAGAATAATAATGTATGCGCGTGTGTGCTATATGAATGAGTAGGCTTGTGGATGTGTACGCATGCGCATCTCATGTATACGTATATCTGTGACTGTGTGTATGTGTTTGGGTGTGTTACGCGGGAGAAGTTATTATTTGAATATAAAAATACATAACAGTATGATTTTACGTTATTTCTTTTTTTAATTACTATGTTTTAAGTAAATATTAGGTTATGTTATGTAGTATACCTCTAATGTAGTAATTACAAATCAATCTCAAAAACCAGTGAAGTAACTTTACATACGTCAACCTAAAAAAAAATCCACAATACATAGCAGATATTCCTTTATTCTTATTTCTTGCATTTATTCCTTTACCTTAAATTATTCTGAAGTGACTGAAACGCTTATAAAGATTCAACATTTGTATACTATTTACTTTGATTTACTTGATTATTCTGTCGTAAACGCTACCTTCTGCATTCATTTGAACCCGTGAAATTATCTATTAGGAGAGTAAAAAAGTAACAGACGGTCATTAATAATTTCAAAATTTTATTGTTAGATCGTTTCTTATAAAAACATACAAAAAACCTTTTGTTAACAGCTATAGCAGGCAATCTATAAGGCTTTTATAAAAACACTTGTTTTTTTTTTTTCCTTGTGGTAGTAAACGTTAAAGACAGAGACGTCTGCAATCTTCCACAAATAGGATTTATATTCGTAGATATATCACATTATATGTATATTAATAATAAAGTAAGAAGAAATGCACTCGTATCTGCCAATAACCGGCAAAAGAAGAGATGATAAATTACGTAATATAACATAAAGATTATTGTAAAAGACAGCAATCGTTACATAGTTTACATAATAATAATAATAATAGTTCTTATTGTAATATTACAAAAAGCAACAACCCTCTATAAAATCTCGACCTACTAAAATAATAACATAACAATGATAGTTAATAAATAAGCGGGATTTAGGTAATACAAACATTTTTAATAATACATACGCACTTTATATATATTATTAAATCTGATAAAAATGGCATAATACTAACTAAATACGGACGTATATTAGAGAAACAAACAAAAAGCAAGTCGTTGACTATGCGGTTTTATAGTCTTTTGCACTTTATTATCACCATTTCAGTTTAGTAACTACGCAAGAGTATAGGCATACATTGGCTTATGTATGTATCTGTCTCGTTATTTGTACAGAGAAATAAAAATGAAACAGGGGAATAGAAATCAGAACTTGGTAAAAAATATAATAATGAGTAATGATCGGTATTAAGGCAACATCACAGCGAGTACGTAGATATGAAAAGGTAGATAGATAAGTAGGTAGGTACAGACGTAGGTCTTTGTAAAAAAAAATCGTTGATATATTTTACAATATCAACGTAGAAAAATCCGATATTCAAATTGTGATAAGAATAAATGCATTACAACGCGTATTCGACGATCATGATTAATCTTCGTCTTTGAACCTCCTGTAGATGGATTGAACGTAAGTGAAAACGCATTTCCAGTCTGGCCTACTGATTGCTACCATATCATCGACGTCAAGCAATGGGGCTATGTCCGCCTTCTCGCTGGAAAAAAAGAACATATACAATTATCATAATAAACTTAGGCGATAAAAAATAGAATTAAAATGTGTAAATATTACTACCAACTTTTTTTTGGGTGAAAGGACAATGGAGTATGTTGACAGAGTTGCTAAATCTGCTTGTATGAATAATAGTTTATACCAATTTACTTTGCAGTTCAGATATTATTAACATCGCAAAGCAATCAGTGTTATATCAGGCACGGGAGGACATGTGGAGAAAAAATTACAACGAGAAAATGACCCAATATGCTTATATGCATCTATCAATATATAGTAGTAGACCCTGGTATCTCTTCTACAATAAAGTTTCCCGTTTTTATAGATCTACTATTGCAAGAGTAAAGTTTGGGCATGGTCAACAACCATCTCATTTCCACAAACTCCAGATCATTGAGTCTCCGAAGTGTCAGTGTGGATATGAGGTAGCTAATCTGAGCCATGTACTGTTTAAGTGCTCACTACCTGAAGAGACTATCAAGACTTTCACCCAGCAACTAATTACTGAAGGAGTACATCTACCCAGAAGTATAATAACATCAATGTGTTTAAATAACAAAGTAATTGATGAATTAATCATAAAAAGAATAATCACATAAAAATTAAAATTTGATATTGGGTGTGAAACGATTTCCATCCTTTTCTTTTCCTGTGTGGGGTACCTATTGTCCGGTGGCCGATTTCTAGTCTCTTTCTAACATACTATTTTAGTCCCAATCATGTTAAATATATTCGAAATAGAAATCTGTTATTATATCATAATAGCAATGCCGGTATTTTTAACTTGAATGAGATAAAGAAAATACGTCATTACTGGGTGAAAAGTGTTTCTCTTGAGTTGGAAGTTGTCACTTCCATCTTTTGGGTGGAAAGCGACATTTCTGTCCATAATCAGCAAAAGTATCAAATATCAGTTTAACGTTAAAGTATTTAGGTCGAGTACTCGCCAAATCGGATGGATCTTAAGCTGCGCGAAAGTGTTACGTCATAAACTACTGTTTAGACCAGAATTATATACATTTGTTTTGTCCTAACCCGACTACGTAGTTTAGTTTTGTTACGTCCCCATATTTAGATTTAAGTTCCTTCAGTTCTAAGAAATTAATAGTGAAGACATCTTTCCCTTTTTCGATTCTTTCTTTATTCTGTCAGACACCCTCTTCATTTTGTAATTTACGACCAAGAGATCCTTTGTACACCATACGCAATCACTTTTCTAACCCCACCAAGGGAAAATGGTCAGAAACTACTAGTCTCAAACTAGTCAAAACCATATTGTAATAAGCAGTTCTGTTCCGACATTTCAAGCGACATTACATTTGTAAATATCTTACTATGTAAATATATGAAATTACAAAAAAAGGGTTTTGTGTGTTTTGTTATTTAAATACTCAACGTAGAGGTGACAAATCCAGCACCAACGCATTCACAAAAATTCTATAACTACTATCCAACCTAAACGGCCTAATCATAGCGCTATTTACTTTCTTTTCATTGCACTATCTTTATTCGACACATTATTCGGTGTTAGTGGCACGATCTGCGCTGGATTCATCGGATTTGGCGAGGACTCTACTAGTAATTATAATTCTACGTGATTTATGACAAATATCCCATATTGACATATACCTAGAAACAAGGCAGCTATTATTTTTAACATGGCATACATGTCAACAATATATTTCCATTTCAACCATATTTAACTTGGAGCCAAATAAAATGAAAAACGATTTTACATAGTATACTATCCTCGGTGGAAATTTCATTCCAGTGTTGAGATCCAACTAATTTTTTTTTTTTTAAACAATTTAGGAAATAGGATTTCTTTTTAGATTGTAAATTGGTAAAACTACATGAATCTACGTGATCTATAACGTATAAGTTATCCCCACATATCACGAAACGATGTTCGAAGAATGAACCAAATATTGGATTTAGTTAAGTGACAAATACAGGTAGTATAAAATGTTTTAGATTTACAAATTTTGTGAAAACTAATAAAATATACCTTCTAACTGTTTTTAAGCTTATTTACCTATTTATAACTATACTTTTACACGAGCATTTAACATTAGCTTTACACAAAACATCATGTAAACAGCAAATTATAGTAGTTTTCATAAAAACGTTTTAGTAAATCAAACGATGTTAGCAATAGCCTTATCGTAATAGCATCCGACGTAAAAGTCGGTACAAACAGTACACAAAGCATGAACTGTGAATCATGAATCGCAAGTAACTGAATGGCTTGAAGTGACGTAATTTTGACGTCCTTGAATGTTACTTTACGTGACTGCTAGCTAGGATGAATCCTGAATTGTGTATTACGAATTATGAATTTAGAATTGATAATTGAAAAATGCAAATTGCAAGACAGAAAAATTTAAGCAATATTGGAAAAACTACTAAATAAATCGGAAAACAAACGAAAAAAAGGAACCAAAATAGGCGTATTCCACATTCTATAAAGTAGTGCGCTCAAGGTGAACGCCAGATTTTCAAGTACATAATATAATACAATAAATATAATAAAGAGCAAAGTTTAATTAATCATAAGAGTATACACAGAGATTCAAAATGATTGTCAATTCCGCTCCTATAGATAGTAACAGGGTGTAGGTATATGCCGGTGTTTTGTAATGAAGGTTTGACTAAGTCAGTGTTGGAACATAAGAAAGTAAACGATCTGTCATAAATAGGAAAACGTAACCTATATTGAACTCGATTATTAAACGACTATGGATTGGTGTTTCTGCTTGTAAAAATGAAATGTAATTAATTTAACTTTACTAAATTATGATTTTACAATTCAGTACTACTGGTGTTTAACTAAATTATTTATTACTTTGAATTATAACACAATAGTATAGTTATTAGGTGACAAAACTGCATCTCTCAGTTCTTCTATGGTATGCATGCGGTTCTATAGATTCCTATTTTTTAGATAGCCGAACATGAAGTAATCTAATGGGGTTAGATCAGGGATCTGGTGGCCATCTTTGTGCTCTAACGAACCTGTCAGCAAAAAACTGTTTAAGATATTGGCAGGTTTGTCGAGCAGTATGTGCTGGAGCATTATCGTGCTGAATAAACCTGCTTCAAGCTATTTTCTTGTAACTCTGCAAGAAAAAATTCCAACATCTATTGGTAACGTTGGGCTGTTACAGTTTCCTCGAAGAAAATTGGCTCTATTATCGTTGCCTGGTCATAGCTAACCAAACTTCTACTTTTACGGGATGCAATTGCGTTTCTCGAAATTCGGGTGGATTTCTGCAGACAGATACAATATTTTGTAAATTGATATTGTCTGTTAGATAAAACCGTGCTTCATCGAGAAAAATGATTGTTTAGCAAGTCATCGTCCCTTAAATTGTTATTAAAACCAATGACAATTGCAATCGCCTATCGTGATCTAATGGTAATAATATTCCTGTACCGTAGAAACTTTATAGGGATGAAAATGTAACTTTCTTTTGACAGCTCATGAAGTGTATGATAAGCCTATAAATTATAAATGTAATAACTATTTCACTTAATGTTAATTTTTTTTACCTGTTTGTTGAGCTGATTACCACAGATAAATTCCCTTTTTTCTTACAGTATTCAGAAATACTATTGTTGTGATATTAGATGTAAATATGAACGGTTTGAAAAAAATTATAAGATAAATAATCGAAAGATACTACAACACGCACGCCAATGTCGCTAAATGTCAAGAAAATTCATTTAATGTATGAAATTTGTATGTAGCTAACTTCGCTCATTAAATTGGTAATAAGTATAGATAATTTTTTCCGGAAAATAGTTTTTCTCTTACGACAATCATTTTGAATCACATGGTATAAACAAAGGAATGTTAATTCATTGAGAAAATTTTCTTTTCTTTTTCTACATATACTTACTCAGCGACTCGGAAGGCGAGTGTAAAATTATGTCTCCTGTTTTTTGGATTGAGCTTGCTGTAATCGAAAGCGTCCGGTAGGAAATGGTGTATTAAAGCGCAAAATGCCATCCCGTCCGACCAACTAGTGGAGAAGTTGTCTAATTGGATGTTCTGAAAAAGAAAAGAAAACGCAGGACGAAAATATAGATTATTCACTTCCGTCTCAATTCGAGGCTATCTGAAAATATTAGAGTCGCATCACGCAAACCACATAAAAAAGCGTAAAGCAGTTAGATATATGTATAGACACACGCGTAACGAATAAGCAAAAATGTATACATATGTGTTTATGTATGTGCACGCAAAAGGCGCAACGGTTGAACGTCAAAAAACGTGTAACAGGCAACAAGAACAAAACAACCAGAAAACCACCGTTTTTTTTTTTTTTGTTTCTACCTCGTATTCCTTCGTCTTCATTTGGCACCACTGCAGGAGCCGCTGCTTCACGGTGTTCGCGCTTTGATTCAGTGAGGGATCGGTAAATTTAAAGAGAGGACTACCGCCCGTTGGAGATTTAGGGGTACTGAAGCAGACGAAAGAGCAGGACAAGCATTAGTAATGTAATTAACGTCGTGAATCTAATTAATAATAGGGCCGATGTTTGGAATTTGTTGTTTAATTCGTTTCTGTTAGTAGTGATTGATTATACTTTCGTAAATGGAGGGCTTGTTAAAAAAAAAACAAAGGAATTGTGTAGAACGTTTCAAAAATTTCTCAGCGTATGGACACTGAATAGACGACTGATAGAGAAATAGTCGATGCAAAGGTTTCTTGTACTTATTAAAAATTCAGTCAAAACCGTCATAACTAGAGACCGGATTATATGCAAAGTGCATATATTTTATTTTTTGCATATCTTTAATTATAGTCTATATGTAGACGTATTACACTAATTGAAGTTAATTAGCGCTAATTAGTCGATTGCATATATTGCATATTTAGGCATTTTCTATGCATATTTTTACAAAAGTTGCATATATTGCATATATTGCATATTTAAGCTTTTTCTTATCCTTTCTATTAGTAAAAATTCCTAGTAATGTAGATCGACAACCGACAATTCTCAGAACGATAAATCTTTTATTACATTGGTTTCTCTAATACTTTTTTCCAAGAACTGCACGTGTTTAATTTCGCCTAGCAGAAGGGATATGGTAAATACGTTTTATTAATATTAATTCCCAAATAAACTATTCATCCATTGAATATCTTTGAGCGAAACAGCATGTAATGTGTTACGTTTTTAAATACTGTGCGTACATACAGAGTTATAGCGAACAAAATTTCTTTATGGATTAAGCCATATCCTGAACTGGTAAAGGATGGCGACAAAATATTTTGTCGAGCCTGCAGTAAACTGGTAACTTTAATTTTACCAAAAGCTTTACAATTGTTTTTAAATTCTTTAACTTTTGATATAAAATGACAATTGTTGTTGTAGGTGTCTTCTGAGAGAAAATACCTGATTGATCAACACGCTAAAACTCCATCACATATTGGAAAATGTGAAAAACTAAAGCGATCCGCATGTGTGCAGCAATCTATACGTCAATGTGTAGCATCAACTGCACGAAACTCAGAACAAGAAGAATATAATACGGATCTGTGTAACGCATTAATTTCGTCTAACATACCATTAGCAAGATTAAACAATGTTAATTTGAAATCATTTCTGCAAAAATATTGCAAACATAATATACCTGACGAAAGTACCTTACGAAAAAATTATGTCACATCTTGTTACCAGCAAACAATAGCAGAAATTCAACAATTGGTAGGGAATAATTTTATTTATATCATAGTAGATGAAAGTACGGATAAGTGTGGCCGTTATATTACCCATTTGTTAATAGGAATTCTTCATGAAGATATTGTAGGTAAATCATATTTAATTTATTGTAAAGAACTTCAAAAACAAATAATGTGACAATTGCCCAATTCGTTCAAGAAGGTTTATGAAATTCTTTTTACCTGGAAGTATACCTTGTGAAAAAATTTTACTAATGTTGTCCGACGCTGCACCATACATGATAAAAGCCGCGCAAAATTTAAAATTTTTTTATAGTAACATTATTCATACCACTTGTTTAGCTCATGGGTTCAATCGTGTAGCCGAAGACATTAGGAATCAATCCCTTTGATTAATGACTTAACTTAGCAATGTCAAAAAGTATTTTTAAAAGCACCTTTACGAATCCAATTTTATAAGGAGCGATTTCCCGGTGTTAAATTGTCTCCTGAAGCGATTATTACGAGCTGGGGTACATGGTTAAAGGCTGAAATTTTTTTCGTTGATAATTTTGAAGGAATAAAAATTGTAATGCTTGAAATCACTGCTGGCTGCATTACTCTAGAAAACTATAAAAAGATAGTAACATCAACAGAATTGCTACCAAAACCTTTTGTATATTAAGTCAAATTATAGCTTGTTTTCAAGTTCCATTCGTAAACTAGAAACGCAAGGGATGTCGCTCTGGAATCAGTCGAAATAGTAGACGAATTTGATATGCTATGTAAGAAGGTTAAGGGTACAATAGGTAATTCTATATACGATAAATTTAAAAAAGTGATAAATAAAAATGCGGGTATTTGAAATTGAAGAAAGTTAAGAAAATTTTGGAAGGTGAAACAGTAAACGATTTCGACTTTAATTTTAGTTTAGAATGTATTGCAAAGTTAAAAAATGCACCAATTACATCTGTGGATGTTGAAAGAAGCTTTCTATTTCGAAACATATGTATTCTGATAGAAGACAAAACTTTCTTTTACACACAATTTTGAAAAACATTTAATTATAAATTGTTTAGAAATATATGTTGTGAAAAAATTTGTGCAATAAAGTTAATGTTTAAATTTCTGCTCTTATTTATTTTATGTAAAAATTTTGCATATTGTCGCAATTTTTTTGCATATATGCCCCAGGTTTATGCATATTTTCTCAAAAATCGATGCAGATATATGCGCATATATTCCAGTTTTTCTTTGCATATAATCCGGTCTCTAGTCATAACAGACAGAATATCTAACCTCGAAATTTTTTTTCACATATGATATTATTAATAAATTAATAATATTATTAATTATACATATAAATTAAAGTGCAGGTATGTTAAAACGTGCCTCATAAAATACCATCTTATTAAAAAATTATTAATAATATTTAAAAAAAAACTGTCATAATAGACAGAATATCTAACCTCAAAATTTACGTTCACAAATATTATTTATTTATTAATAATATTATTCATTGTATGAATTATAAAAAAAATATAATATTATACCATGATGACATTCTTTTTTAAAACGTTCTGCACACCAAACGATTAAGCATACAACAAAGTTATGCCTACTTAAGCCAAAAAATATTATTAACTAATTCTATATGGTTATTAAATAACAAGGAAAAATACAATGAAAAAAAAATATTTAATAGATTTAGAACGCTTGAAAGTGGTGATGATACAGAAAGATGATGACTTTAAGATAAATTACCAGAGAGACCAAACATACCTCGGCGGTGAGTTTAAACTATTCTGCTTGTCAAGTTGCCGGAATTTTGCGAACGGCGACATAGGTTTCTTCATCTGCTCTTGGACCGGTCCCCTAGTCGTTACTGCAAAAGAAAACATGTCTTGTACACTGATGAAGTGCTACGTACGATATCGCATATATAATGAAAATTCGTCCTGCAGAACGATTATTTTTAACTGCATAATGCTTCCTTGGACGTAGTATGTATATTTAGAGTAGGGAACCTTGAAGAGGTGTTGATCAACAATTCTATCGTTCTTGTCCTGATCTTACGCAAATGTCAATTGTAGTGGATCAAAAAAGTTTGTAATGCATTATGTATGTTACTACATAACTTGCATTATTTCTTGAATGGAACATCCAGTATTTCTTTGAATATTTAAGCGACTTCGAAAAAAATAACTTAATAAATGGTTTCGATCGTCATTTGTTTAGCTATTTGCTGTTTTATAGGAAAAAGGACCCAATTTTAACGAATAATCACTTGGCTATTTTTAAAGATTAAATTTTCAAATCCCAATTAATAATTTTTCTTTTACCTCAGTTTTCACTTTTTTTTTTCACGTAATTATAGCAACAAATGTTCGGCGATATCTGAGCAACAACAATAAATCTTTCGTTTTTCTTTTCATAGAGGTTGTGATTTCTTAGTTTATTTGTTGTCAATTTCTTAAAAAAAAATAATAACTATCATGTACAATTGTAACAAAACCTGATTATCGAATGAAAGCTTATAAAAAGATGAATCGAAGGTGTAAAAATATCTATTCCGTTTAAAATTTTCGGAAAAAGTATATTCTCGTTCTGGAACATTCTGTATAAATAAACCAAAACATCACTACACTATCTAGGCCGGGTGACAACTGAAGTAGAGAATAGTATATTTCAAACCAAGGGAGTAAAGTGCTCTATTTGCAATAGCACTTTCCTCGCGTGGTTTGAATACAATTTTTTACCCAGCCAGTACAATTTTAACTACACGCCTAAAAATAATAGACATATTTGTGAGTGACATGGCAGATAGTAGGCTTAATCTGTCAAATATTTTTTGGGGACTGTCAAGTCAGCGTTGTTTTAAAAGCGTTGAATAATAGTTCAATTGAAATTTAATACCTGATAATTTAGCAATTATCTCATAAATGGACTCAGACTGGGTCCTACTACTACTGTACTAATGTCATCTATCAATAATGCCGCATATTATAAGATGTACAGTTTCATCATGTCAATGTCACTTACTTTTTCTCCCTAGGGACACTTGGCCTTAGCAAATTGTCTGCCTGCATGACAGTTTATTTCTCAGTGTTACAGTCGTTTGAATTTCGTTAACAGCATATCAGAAAAAATGCTTCATTTAACAGAAATTTACGAAATAACAATTCTACAGATGATTGGTTATGGAGATAATACACGGACACAAATGGAAGTTGCTCTCTTATTTCAAGAAAAAATTCCAAATTTGCCCCATATATCCCAAGGGACAATTAGTAAAATAGAGAAGCAGTTTCGCGAGCTTGGACATGTAAAGTAGATAATCAAGTAAATTTGGACGTGACTCGAGGCCAAAGGAAGAGCACTATCATGGTGATTTGGTCTTTTTGGGCAATATGAAAATGTATATATTTTGTATGGTCCCAATAAATCGATATTATTATTATTATTATTATTATTATTATTATAAAAAAAGCAACTACCAATGCAATAAGTGATCATAACAAATTTGATATTTTGCTTGAGTTTGAGGAAAACTAACATACTTCTAGTCGACAAGCAGCAATCTTCAATGTTAGCCATTCATCGATTATTCGAACATTTTTTTTTTAATTTTTAATTTGTATTATCCTATGACAATGTCTATATTCCAATATGTGAATCCATGACAATAAATGAAATAAATAAATAAATAAAAAGAAAATAAAATGCATCCCTATAAAATGATATAAACTCAGGAGCTCAGGGAAGACGATTTTGTGAACAAATGATGGCAATGTTAGATAGCAATGTAATCCAATTAGAACATGTTTTGTTTTCTGATGAGTCCATCTTTACATTGCACGGTCATGCTGATCGTCAAAATTGCTGCTATCGGTCGAGGGAAAATCAAACGCTGGATGAGAGAAGAATATACGCAATATCCTGTAAAGGTTAATGTTTGGGCAGGAATTGTTGGAGATCATACCATAGGTCCCTTTTTCATTGATGGCAATTTGAATGACGATAATTATTATACAGTTTAAAACATAGAAATTTAATTACATTGAAATCATTTTATTTGTATCTTTCAGTTCATTTGTGATGGTAATAGCCCTTGTATATGAAGGCGAAACGTCATATATATATTGTCAAATTTTCTTTTTAATTCTCAGAAACTAGATATAAAATATACATTTACCAGAAGAATTTCATTATCAGGAAAGTATGATTAATAATTGTGCCCAGATTTCGAAAAATCGCAGCTGTCATACGTCAACAAGATCTCAACGAGGCCTCGATGATGTGAAATGTATCGAAGCCCTAATGAGCTAGCGTACGTCAAACCCTGTATTCCGATATACTTTACTTATAGCTTTCAATACAAATATTAAAAGATGACCCCTTTTACCTTGCGGTGATGTGGTTGTCACAGGTCCTTCACTACTTGTCGTCGTTCGGCTGGTAAACGCTGAAAATAAATCGAAAGGAGGGAGGTTAAAACAGGAACATACGCTACTGATATAAGCAGCTAGTGCAGTACATTCATAACATAAAAAAAAACAAAAAAATATTATCAATACAATCGATTACAAAAAATTGTAAAAATAAAAAAAAAACAAAAAACAAAAAAAAAGATTGGTGTTGTGTCATAGCTTAAAGCTTCAATAATTAGTACTGTTACGAAAATAAAAAACTAATACATATGAGGATGGTGTACACATGCTAAACGCATTGTCATTATATTATCATTCAGTGACGGACACATGGATTACAATCTTCGTGTGGCGGTTGTGCAGTGGTGGTGGTATGGTGATGGCGTGTCGACTTGTTTGCAACGCATAACGCATTATTTGTATATCAAACTCTATGTTATGTACGGCGAAGTGGCCGATAGTTATAATAATTTCGCTCTAATTGTAAGCGAAGTGCTGAAATTTATATTGTACAATATTAAGAATACATCTGCGAACTATCGAAGCTGGAAAGCGATTGTGCTGTATTATGTATTATTATAAAAGCCGCATTTGGATTTTATGTTTCCTATTCAATTTTTTCTTTTTTTTTAACATAATCACTGAATTACTTTTATGAGAATAAATAATAGACCAGGTCGGAAATTAACTAAATTTTCATTCAATTTTGGATTTTATGTTCACATTTCACACTTGAACACGTGGTACTGGCGAAAATTATTCAAAATATTACATGCGAGTGGGGAATGTTTCATTACAGTGTAATTCATCAGATCCCCACACTGGAATGAAATTTTCATTCTAGGATAGCATATTGTTTTATTCGCAATCATGTTGAATATGTTTGAAATAGAAATATGTTAAATATGTTTGAAATTGAAATACTATTGCTCCACAGTATTTAATTTTACATACTTGGTATTATTTGGTTTCTTTGTACAAGGTGATTTTAAATATATGAGACACATTTTTTAGGTTGCGTCCTAGGGGTATGATCATAAATGTATGTCCTACATGGCTTACTTTCAAAGTTACTGTTTCGTTGGTTAACCTCAAAATTTGACCTTATATCTTTGATAACTTAACCAACACCGTAGCTGCGATATTAACAAAGTTAGCAATAGTACGCCGATAACTTTGAATAGCCTGTATATTTTTATTATTATGATTGCGAATAGACATGATTTATAAAGATTTTGTCTTTATTTTTACATGATGTGTCGGCTACCGGCTTGCATTAAAAAAAAAAAAATGAAGTCGTAGTTGAAGCGTGTGGATTGATCGACGAATTGTATGAAAACGCTGTGACAATGAGAAATAGTAATGAAAAAATGAAGAAAAAAACTAGGAACAAATAATTTAATATATTTAGCGATTAATTTTTGTAGAAATATGGCTCAATTGAAAACAAAATTTCTTATTTAACGACGTTTTGACATTTATTGTCTTTTTCAAGTTTTCACCCTTCAAGTAATTAAATATTTGTTTCTACTTTTTTTACATAATTTGTTTGTCAAATACAAATTTAACATTTTTGTTTTCAATTGAGTCATATTTCCACAAAAATTAATCGCTAAATATATATGAAAAAATAGCTATTACCACAATTTCCAGAGAGTAAATAATATAATTTAATTTTTGGATCTATAATCCAACAAAATCCAAACACAATTTACGTTTAATAGCTTCAAATTGATTTAAAAAAAGCATTTGAGAGGGGGCAAATGAAAGGCCGAAACGCTATGCAAAAATCAGAGCGAAACCTTTATAAATACTGCAAAGATTGCAAGTTTTTGCAGTATGAAATAGTTAACGAATTAATATATTTCTGGTAATAGCTGTAATAAAAGGAATTTTTCCCAAGAAAAAATTTCCACACGCAGAAACAAAGCAGTTATTAGCAGAAATAGATTAATTCGTTAATTTATAAATACTGTTGTTTTATTTTAAATAATTCAGCTACTACCCACGAATCCTTTTTTTAATCTACATCTATTTCACGAAAATAAAGAAAAAAATAATACGTATTAAAAAAATATATACGTATAAACGTACAAAACAAAAAAAAACGCAGGACACGAACGAATTAAAAAAAAAAACGAGGGAAAAAAGAATCATGGGGGTGACACGGCGTAGTACATATTTATATATCATATCATTTCACTTTCGTTTCCGCTGTCGTTCTGTTTTTTTTTATCTGTCGGGAAGTGGGGGGTGTGCAAGCGATTAGTGAGCTGGTGCGCACACCGTTCTAACAACGCATTCAGAAACAAAAAACACTTGTTAAAAAAAGGGGGTGACACGGACATCATAAACGATCAGTACTAATAAAAACAACAACAACCAGGCATCGGGGCTCACCGCTCGTTAATATTCGACCATATACGACAATTGCCGATCGCCGGGAAATATTCGTTCCGACGTTTGATGATTGGCGTGCGCGCCAGCACACCAATCACGTTCCGATGCTCACAAGACAAAAAAAATAATAAAGGAAAACAACGGGTGCTCGCATCGTCATCGCATCATTCGTGTCACACCTTTCCCGAATCTGCTTCTTTTCGGCCATTCGAAGCGCCCTCTTGCGCGTCGACTTGGAACTTCGCGTCGTCAGTCATCGTCATCAACTTCTTAGATGGTAGATTTTCCTCGCTTTATCACTTGATGCGAGGGTCTCCGATTATTACTATTATTATATTTATGGTAATACTATTTTATTTATTGTTAAATCGCGGCAAATGAGAAATAAATTAAAATAATAAAAAAAAATGGCGTAGGATTTTCTTTCCTCTATCGTTCTCTACGTGTCTATCTTTCTCTCTATTTATTGCTATAATAAACGAAAATATTGAAATGGAATGAGGCAATACAGCTGCGTTCCCTCGACAATAACATCCGCTCCTACGTACTGGAATTGATGAATAGATCTTCGAACAGTGCGTCTATGCTGCTGTCGTCCAATTTATCCGAGCATACGATGTCCGGCAGGGTCTTACTTCTGCACAGTCCCGTCGACATCCCACTAGTAGAATTCTGCCTTTGCGTCGAGATCTTTTGCGAAGTCTTTACCCTGTTGATCGAACTCGAAGTGGTTTTCTTAGGTTCCGATTTAGTAGAGGCGGACACGCCGAAATACGCCTCCATCGTCTTCCTCTTTTCCAGCATCTCCGTCTTGCTCATCCCCGCTTCGAATTGCTTGGGAACCGCTAGCGTATGACTGGACTTCGATCTAGCGAGCGAGCGGGAATTAGGGGACGCGCGCGCGACCGGTTTAGTGGTTGTTTGACCCGCGACCGCTTTGCATATCTGGTGCCAGGATTCCGATTTACTCAACGCCATCGGGGGACTTCTAATCTCTGCCGGTTGCCCCCTAGTTGGGATTTGGAATTTCCCCGTCAAGACGGTTTCACCGCGTTCGTTTATCTCCAAGGATTCCAAAGATAAGGGTTGATCGTTCACGCGAAGCGACGGCCTCGGTTTTACGTTGTTGTATACGATCAGCGGTGGCGGCACTTTATCTTCTCTATCCGGTGAGGTCGTCACTAATTTCTTCGGACTCATCGTCAAAACTGTCTCACTCGGCGTCGTCATCACTAAAGGTGGCGATTTCTTCGGACTCACCGTCAACGCTATTTCATCCGATGCCGTCATCACTGAAGGTGGCGATTTCTTCGAAAGCGTCGCGTCTGGCGTCGCCATTTTATGCTCGGGATAGTCCACAACACTCTGCGACGAGAACTTCTGCTGCAACGTCGCCTTCAAATTCAACTCCATATCGTGCTGTTCGCGACTCTTCGGCGCGTTCTGCTGAACAGTTACCGCTTGCTGCGTGATCGGAGCCGACATCACCTTACTGCTAACGGCGGTGTATTCTTTGACGCTTTCCTGCGACGTTTGCCGTTCGTAAACGAAACTTTTCGCTTCGTAACCCGATGATTTATCTGTTGCTGACGGTTTGGACGGTCGATACTGATAATTCGAAGTGAATTGTTGCGGATCTTGGGGCACCTCACGAATCTTGCTGTACATCTCTCGCTGTTTCTGGTTGTGAATTTCCGATTCCCCCAAACTTTCCTGACGATGAGGGTCGTCGGGCACGTAACAGTGTTGCGTGACGGTGTAATCGGCGTTATAGATTCGAGGTTGTGGTGGTGGGGATTTGGGATTCTCGTATTTTATCGTGTAATTCTCTCCGGGTACGAATATTCTCCGTTCTGCTGCTTTATTGCCCAAGTTATCGTATTGTCCGCTCAATTTCCGCACGGAATTGTTACTAATAATGTTGCTCTTGACCACGTAGGGGACGTGCGGTTTCTCTTGCGCCGGTATACCTCGAGGCATTACGATTTTCTCCTTGCTTAATCGCCTAGGCGTGAATGTCGGAACGTCCGACCTTTCCGGTGGTGGGAGATTTTGGAACTTCGACGCGGCTATACTCAATACCCTGCTCTCCCCTCCCGCCCTGCCGGTATTCCAAGGAACTACAGGTGGGCCATTCACCGGTGATAGCTGTTTGGGGCTGTAGAGGTATAAAGGCGGTTCTCGCTGTTCTCGATTCTGGGATTGTATCACTTGCGGCACCTCTATCTTCTTCTGGACCGGCTTGAACGCCGATAGAGGCGCGTGCGAGAATTTAATTGATAGCGTTTTGGCTGCGCCACTTTCAGCTGCCCGTCACTTAATTCGAATTGTTTCTCTTTCTGTTTCTCCTCGAACATCTGTTGGAGGTTCTTGGCGCTCTGCCTACTTATCTTTGGACCCATATAAGTGGTCCTACCTGCTGTGACGGCGTCGTCCGCGGATTTCCAAAAATTCCTAGCGGAATTGACGGCGTTACCAGGCTGGATCTTGTCGAAGGTATTCTTTATATTCCCGAACTTGCTGCTCCAATTGCTGGCGACGGTTTTCGCTTGGGAATTATTGCACCAAATCGACGAGGGTTTATTGTGTGTCGATTCCTCGTTAGTGTTATAGTTATTCCGTAGAAAAGCGGCGAACTTTTTATCGCTCTCGGTTTTCGGTTGAAAATCCGGCACCCTCTTCTGTTGTTCGGAGGTTTTCCCCACACGAATCGGACCTCTGAGGGCTAAATAACTGTTCCTCCTGTTGTTACTCGCAGTTTCGTCGTTATCCGAGTCCTCGTCGTCGCATTCGTAATATTTAAGAGGTTTAGGGATGTCTATGGTGTTGGCCCTTTTCATTTTTAGTTTTTTATTGTTGAATCTGTTGGCTCTCTCGTTGAGTTGTGTTGGGTAATCGTCGTTTTCGTTCTTAGTGTTATTATCCTGGTTGTCTTTATCGTTATTATTATTATTATTATTATCATCGTAAGTTGTGGGGGGGTTATATGATTTATTATACAGGGGATTCGTCTGCATTATGAGATCGGGTTGTGGTTGTTGTTGCTGTTGCAATTTTTGTTGTTCAAATTCTTTATTTTTCGAAATTTTCTTATCATCATCATCATCATCTTCGTTGCTCTCCTCTTCTTCATCGTCTTCATCCTCTTCCTCCGTATCCGAATCCGCCCGGGCGTCTGAAACATCATTATTAGAGTCTTTCAGTTGGCTTAATTGCTTAATGGCGGCCGCTTGCGTGACCGCCTTTTGCACGGCGATCAAATCTAGGGTATCGCGATCGTTATAATCTAAAGAGCCGGTCTGGGCGAGAGGCGCCCGTTTCGTTTTCTCGAAGAGTTGCAGCGATTGCGAGTGCGTGAATCTCGGAGGCGCGGCTCCATCTTTACCGTCATCGCTGACTATTATTCCCTTTACTATCGACTTATCCTCGCCCCCGGCATTCGAGAGGGGGAAATCTACGAGTTTCGAGGTGTCCGGGGGCGTTTCAGCGGCAGAAGACGCCGAGGTGCTAGAGTGACTGTTCGCCAGGACGTTCGTACTAATGAACGGTTTGGCGGTGACATTCGTCACCGGTTTCCTCTGCGAAAGGGGCTTAAACGGGACCGTCTGAGAGACAGAACCTTCTGAATTTTGCTTCTGCAGCGTGGTCGCTGCGGCTGTAGCGCTCTGATGCAACGCGATCTCCTCCATCAATCTCCGGGCGTCCTCCAACTCCTCGGAGGTAACTCCCACCGTGTGTCTATTGGGCCTCTGCTTGCGCTTGGAGAATCTGCCTTGGTGCAGGCTGGAACGACGTTCGCCCGACGAGGTCACAGATGAGTCGCCGCCACTCAATTGACTGGCCGACAGGCCAGATTGCAAACGGGTCACCAGTTGCAGCAGCGATTCCCTGCGCTCTTCGGCGATGTTCGCGCGGGGATTCCTCAGCGTGGCCGATAATTTACCGAGAGCGTTCTGCACTTCCAGTATCAGTCCGGTCCTGAGATCCTCGCCCGACTCCGTGCCTGAATCGGCGGGCTGATCGTTGTCCGCCGCCGGCTGGTCCAGCAAACCCTGTAGCAGAGGCAGAAGAAGTGACTCACCGTGAACTGTGCTTCCGGATTCTTTCGTTGCCGCTTCGTCGCTCGCTTTCTCGACCAGTTCCGCACAGGCTGCAAATCAAAAAATAATTTTTTTACATATTTTCGGTCTACTTTTAACCTTCGAACGATCGCGTTGGCGGCATTTACACCGCCGCTTCGGAAAATCTGCCACGCGCGATCGTCTTATATAGGGCGGTGTAAATGCCGCCACGCGCCCGGTCAAAGGTTAAAAATATACCGAAAATTTTAAAAAATCCCTTTCATTCACAATATTCCCAGTGAACAGGGTGTTAATGTAACGAAAAAATTTAATTTGTTACATTTATGGTCTTTATTACGTAGCAAATGTAGCACTTGTATTATCTACGTAGTAAATGAAGTAAATTCTGTTATTGGTTCAATTTTGTCATGTGGTCTATTTCAATCGTGTCAGATCGTATCATTCATATGTATATAATGTATGCTTATTTTATATTTAGTAAGTTTATACTGATAATTAGCATATACCATGTGATTCAAAATGATTGTCGTAAGAAAAAAACTGTTTTCCGAAAAAATTTATCTATACTTATTACCAATTTAATGAGCGAAGTTAGCTACATACAAATTTCATACATTAAATACTAATAAAAAAGGTATTCTATATACGAATCTGTGTATTTCCTATATCCATAGTTATGAAGATATTGACGATATTAGATATTACACATAATGTATGTATCATCAAACTGTTTGTATTAAATTGCAAATGTTTTCCTTGCTGCAACCCACTAACCTTTTTTTTTTTAATTTTGTAGAGATTATAAAATTATAACGTAGTCTCGGTCTTGCATCTTTACCTAGTAGTAAATGTAGTAAATATTTGGTAAATTAGAAGTGTAGCAAATTACATTTACTACCGTAAAAAATAGCGTAGTAAATCGTTACATTTACTACTTAACACCCCTGCCAGTGAACCAAATTCAAATTTCCCGCAATTATTTTTAGTAACTTCAACAATAAAGCATGAAATTACCTACGATTTTGTATTAGATTAATAGTTATTTGAATACCTTTAAGTTGAAGTTACTGAATATAATTGCGGGAAATTTGAATTTGGTTTACTGGGTTCTTGTTCGCGATGCAACCGAACTAATCACAATTTCAGTCATGTTAAGAATAATATTTAATACATGAAATTATGGTTATTTTACTGTTTAAACGAAGCGACTAGTAAGAAACTGTCGGGAACTGCGTCTGCGAACAATACCACTTTTATACCACTCACAAGGAGTCGGCAAGATTTGCGAAATGCAATATTAAATGAATCATATATCATTGAGAAAGAACGAAAGAGTATAAAACCTGCAAATGGGCTTCAACGCATGAACCTTAAGGTATTTATTGTGTAGGTCGAAGAACTGGTTTGCAGACAATTTTTTTTTATTATAACATCTGTTTTTTTTTACTGATTCGTTAATATAATAGTTATTTAAGATACAAATGCAAAAAGGTATTCTTTATTATTATAAAGAGACTTTTTACACATGTCTTGTGTAAAAAGTGTGTTGTGTCTTGTGTGTCATCCCAGTAAACCAAATTCAAATTTCCCGCAATTATTTTTAATAACTTCAACATTCAAGCATGAAATTACCTACGACTTTGTATTAGATTAATATTGAAGTAATATTTGAATACCTTTAAGTTGAAGTTACTCAATATAACTGCGGGAAATTTGAATTTGGTTTACTGGGATTTGATCTACTATCAAGCGAATTTTCGTAATAAATGTTGAATTTTCATGAATATTTGTGGAATTATGGCGAGTTCTCACAAATATCACTTTGAATCGTTGCCTTAATAGCCAAATTTTCAATTTCCCGCAATTATTATTAGTAACTTCAATATTGAAACACAAAATTACCCACCATTTTGTACTACAGTAATAGGTATTTTAGTGGCTTTACGTTGAATTCACTAAAAATTATTGCGGGAAATTTAAATTTAGCTAGCAGGGTGGGTTTGAACCTGGTTTCACATCAGTGATCATGCAGAATATTAATATTAGCAGCCTCTTTCGAATGACATATCGTTCATTTAATTTTGTATTTTATTGTTAGTAAAGTTCTTTCCATTTTTTAAATTTTAACTCTATAAATTTGATAATAATTTAAACATGTTACTATGACTCCAGTAAACCGTATTCAAATTTCTCACAATTATTTTTAGTAACTTCAACTTAAAGGTATTCAAATAACTATTAATGTAATACAAAATCGTGGGTAATTTCGTACTTTAATGTTGAAGTTACTAGAAATAATTGAGGGAAATTTGAATTATTTTTGGGAAATATAAAACAAAAACTTGATAAGCCTTGTTATACATTAATTGAAATTTATATGCATTATATGTATGTATATAAATTTTAATTATTTATTTCATTAATATTGAAAAAAAAATGTATTTTTTAATATTACTTTTGAAAAAGATAAAATAATGATAGTTAAATCGTTAAATTTTAAATGATTGTCAAAAAATGTATTAAATTTAATAAATATAAAGCCAATAACTCAAATCTGATTAACACAAATCCATCTATCATCCATGAAAAGTGCATCTATGTATATAGGTTTACCATAACTGAATTTCTATTGCTAAACGAAAATAAAACTACTATATATAGGAATATATATACCTTCTTGTTCCGCCATCACTTCTCGCAACCTGGCTCGAATTAACCTGCGATCTTCGTAATCCGTGCTCTGTTCAAGCTAAAAATATGCCCAATTTAAATTTACGTTCGGTTATTATTATATTGGGGGGACTGGTTAGTGCTGTGTGGGTGCGGGAATTGGTGCATCATTTACGTTTAACGCATTACATATGAACATCTAACGAAGTGGGTATCAATGCGTTCGCGACTGTATACCTTTTAATGTCAAGCAGATATTTCTATATACTACAATAGTACTTATTTTTTTTTAAAAAAAAAAGGAGCTTTAATATTAGTTTAAAATGTTTAAATATAGGTACATTCATATTCATAGAAATAGCATACACTCAATATTTTCTATTGTAGCTGCTGTAAATGTCAATAATTTTTTTAGAGCTGTCAAATATGAAATTACGACATTGCAGTTGCCAGTTTAAAGCTTAAAAATCACACATATTTATCTTTAAACATCTCTTATGGGCGAATAATATTCAACATAAGTGTTCATACGAATCGTTCGTGACGTTAAAAAAGATTAAATTTGAAATATGTACTCAAAAACTTACATCAACTGACGGCTTCAACATTTAACTTCTAACCTCTACATATGTAATTAACACAAAAGTTGCGGGATTATGTTTGATCCTCAGTATATAAAAAAATGCAATCGTTATATACTGCTTATTAAAAGTATATATCCATTCCAGGATTCAAAAAAAAAAAACAACCGCTACAATTGATGTAAAACGGTCTTGTGTATTCTTCTGTATAATTGCTGCTATTTAAATGCATCCATGTGAATCTTATCACCTATTCGTTGATAATTCTACACAGTTAGTTATATAATTATGTGTATAAAAACACATACAGGTATCACTTTTATCTCACAATGTCACAAACACCTCACAATACGTCAAATTTTAACGGCTGTTAACTCCATTAAGTTCAAACTGGTTCAAACACATCTCAGTTCTTGGGGCGGTTATTAATAAGAATCACGAAAACTATTCGAATATTTTAATGCTTATGATGTCATAGTTTCTACTTGATTTCTATTACAATAAAAAGTATAGCTTCAAACACTTGGAAATGTGGTTTAAAGAATATTCGCCGACAAAAAAAAACACATTAATGATTAATCGCGACACTGACATTGGTGGTGACATTAGTAACTATATCGACATTTACAACGCTTTCATAAATTTAAAATATAACAATATTAACTGAACGCTATTTATATGAATAATACAATATCAGATAGGTAGAAGATTTACAAAAATTATCAAAAAATATTTAATACCTTTAGCTCAAGACAATGAAACAAATAGAAATGACAATAGTAGCAATTTTTAATTCGACACTCACCAATAGTTTTAACGTCTGTTCGTCCCAAACAGTCTGCAATAGTTCCTCGGTTATAGGATGGGTGAACGTTCGTGTGACGGTTGTCGGTTTACTGCTTCCCTGCAACGCACATAACCAAGATTAAACGTAAGTAGTGATACACCCCGAATATTATATTTATTTATTCTCGTGTTCTAATTACATTCTTTCATCTTTCCGTTACAAGAGCGTCAGTATACACGCCTCCTTAATAACAGAAGAGTATAAGCACATTCACAATAAATAGCTACAGATGCCACTCTGCAGCTAGAGTAGAAGAAGCGCAACAACAGCATAAGACGAGGATCTTTAAATATCGGCACCAATTATTCGCCGTACGAGATACACACACATATACATATTATAAGAATTGGAGCGTATTATAATAGAACGCTGGACTACATTAGGTACGATTTTCTCGTCAAGAAATATTGACAAGTTTGTAAAGATATGTATTTAGTGTGGTGATATTAATATTTAGCAAAATTATAGGATTTAACTGCAATGTCAAATGTCACCGAACTATTTGACAGTTACAGATTCAGTCACTGTGATTAATCACACATATGATTTTATTGTAAATATTATGTTATAACGGATTTTGTAAAGAAAGACAAAGAATACTCGTTGGAAATTAAAATTAGAGTTTTACATTAGTTAATTTCTTTTTAAATTCGTATTTTAAAGAAAATTTTAGTTGTCACTCACTCGTTAGTAAACAAAAAATATAAAATTGATCTACTATTCCTTGAAAAAAACACGAGAAAGCTGGATAGCGTCGCTTGACTTCAGTGTTCAGTTTTCGTTGATTGCTTTTAGAAGTTAGATCATTGTTCGGAGCTTATTTATAATTTTTTTTTTCCTAAAATAATAATTCGGTGATGAATAGTTTATCGTTAAAATAATCCCAAGTCAGTTTTTTTTTTTTTTTAAATACAGAAGAGTGTACCATGGCCTTTTAAACAATCCAATAATTTAATGTAAATTTCAAAATGGCGATCTAACAAATCTTAGAAGATATATCTTTCATAAGTTGATGCCCAGTCCCGTGGAATTCTAAGAACATAAAAATGGATTCCGGAATCTTCTCAACTGATTTAGAGGTTAGATATGCTTACGAATTTTATTGCTACTTCAATTAATTAGGAATAAGTACCCACATAGCCAAATTTAAATTGCCCGCAATTATTCTTAGTAACTTCAACGTTCAAACATAAAATTACCTACTATTTTGTGTTACAATGATAGTTATTTTAATGCCTTTACGTTGAAGTTACTAAAAATAGTGGCGGGAAATTTAAATTTGGCTATTAGGGTATTAGTTTTGCATGTTTAAATATTCGTTACTACCCGATACAGTGTGTCGCATTTAGTATGAAGACACCATTATATTTTCTTTACTTGAAGGAATATGAAGGAACATTCTTACTGTGTACTACTACGAGCAGTCACTAAAAACAACCGAATTATTTCGATTTTTCATTTAAGGTCAAACGCATTTTAATTTTTTGATTACTAGTATTTTTCGCGGTAAATTTGACTTTTTATCATGATGACTGTAGTGACATTATAGACACTAATTTCGAAGGTTTCGGTTCAGTATTAGTCCAATATCAAATTGGTTAACTGAACGAATATTGAAAAAAAACGCGAATTTTGTCATAAAATTCGACATACGGGGTTGAAATAATATTCTAAGAACCTTTTTCCTGTAGCTTTTTATGATACCTCGTACGCTAAAGCAAAATATCGAGAGTTGCCCCCTGTAGTAGGAAATCGTAGTAGGCTTGAGTTTCAAGTTCACATTTTACTTCAATATCTCAAAAAAAAGTCAAGTCAAAAGTCATTAATCTTTATGACTATGCAAAAAATCAAAACTGTACACCTTCATGTAAAGGAAATATACACAGAGATTCAAAATGATTGTCAAATCCGCTCCTATAGATAGTAACAGGGTGTAGATATATGCCGCGTGTTTGTAATGAAGGTTTGAACTAAGTCAGTGTTGGAACATAAGAAAGTAAACGGATCTCTCATAAATAAGGAAAACGTAACCTATTTTTGAACTCGCATTATATAAACGACTATGGATTGGTGTTTCTGCTTGTAAAAATGAAATGTAATTAATTTAACTTTACTAAATTATGATTTTACAATTCAGTACTAACTGATGTTTAACTAAATTTATTTATTACTTCAAATTATAACATACAATTAGTATAATTATTAAGTGACAAAACTGCATCTCTCACTTCTTCTATGGTATGCATGCGGTTTCTATAGATCCTATTTTTTAGATAGCCGAACATGAAGTAATCTAATGGGGTTAGATCAGGCGATCTTGGTGGCCATCTTTGTGCTCTAACGAACCTGTCAGCAAAAAACTGTTGAAGATATTGGCAGGTTTGTCGAGCAGTATGTGCTGGAGCATTATCGTGCTGAAAATAACCTGCTTCAAGCTCATTTTCTTGTAACTCTGCAATAAACAATTCCAACATCTGTTGGTAACGTTGGGCTGTTACAGTTTCCTCGAAGAAAATTGGTCCTATTATTCATTGCCTGGACATAGCTAACCAAACTTCAACTTTTACGGAATGCAATTGCGTTTCTCGAAATTCGTGTGGATTTTCTGCAGACCAGATACGATAGTTTTGTAAATTGATATAGTCTGTTAGATAAAACCAGGCTTCATCCGAGAAAAATGATTTGATTAGCAAGTCATCGTCCCTTAAATTGTTATTAAACCAGTGATAATATTCCAATCGCCTATCGTGATCTAATGGTAATGATTCCTGTACCGTAGAAACTTTATAGGGATGAAAATGTAACTTTCTTTTAACAGCTCGTTGCGCTGAAGTGTATGATAAGCCTATAAAATTATAAAATGTAATAAACTATTTCATCTAATATTAATATTGATTTTTTACCTGTTTGTTGAGCTATTACCACAGATAAATTCCCTTATTTTCTTACAGTATTCAGAAATACTATTATTGGTGATATTAGATGTAAATATAAACGATTTGAAAAAAATTATAAGATAAATAATCGAAAGATACTACAACACGCACGCCAATGTCGCTAAATGTCAAAAAAAACATTTAATGTATGAAATTTGTATGCAGCTAACTTCGCTCATTAAATTGGTAATAAGTATAGATAAATTTTTCCGGAAAACAGTTTTTTTCTTACGACAATCATTTTGAATCACATGGGATAAGGGTGTCTTCATACTAAATGTGACGCACTGTATATAGTGCATTAACTGCATTGATATTGATTATGTTATATATGTAGAGGATCACAACGCATTTATTTGCAATATCTGAATTTCAAATACTTACATTTTGTCAGTGTTTAACTCTGTTGCTATATAATTGTTGACAAGTTAACCTCAAAAATATAAAATGGGATTAAAAAGTGGTAATTTAACATTTAATAACAACTGTAAACTATAAAAATACTATAATATAACTAGGTGATCTTTGTATTTACCATACAATATCCATGTAAGTGCTTTCATTCGAATTGGCACGTTTATTTGCTGTTTACAAAAATAGTATATAGTTTTTAGCTGTCACAATAAAAACATGTGACATGTGTTTAATTTAAACTTCAAAACAATAAGGGCATTTCCGCGCAATAATAAGTTTTATATTCATTGTTATACGCAGTGATTAAATACAACATACAACGAGTACGACCAAAATAGGAATGTTTCATGTTCGCCGTTCAAAGCACGTGTGCCCCTTGACGAATGACGTTCTCCCGGGAGTCCGGATCGCTTTGTGTCGTGTCGTGTCGTCGTCAAAGGGACGCGTGATTCGCATTAACGCCTGTCCGGTAAGTCCCCAGGAATTCGGTTCCGCGTACCGGACCTGGATTCCTGACCGTCCGAGCAATGAACATCATTTTGTTTGTGTACTATAGAGTATAGGTTATGTATGCGTGTTCACCTCTGTATCTATTTAGTCGTTTGTGCGTTCCTGCGTTGGATTTGGAGACATTTCTGACGTGAATGGGGCGATAGTCGAATAAATTTAGGACGCGGCAAGAACTGGACAACGTAATTGTGTTCTTGACACGGGCAATTTCGCGTATTTAAGTACATACATAATAAAAGCGTCGGCACGAAACGCGTAATTAATCTTGCGCGATGAAAACGGGATAAAAATACCTCTCTTATGTCCATGTATGTAGCGTACAGAGAACTTGTGGATACGTCTGCCAAATGTGAATACGTCGGAAACGTTCAACGCTCAGATCATAAAGCGAAAATTCCATTCTGCGTCTCAGAAATAATATTCAAGGTGACGGACCCTATTTTAAGTTACAATATGTATGTACTACTGATGGTGACAATGGCTTTTCTGTATGCTAAAAAAGGAGACAATACCTGAAATATGACGAAGTAAAATCGTCTTCATAAAACGCACGTGCTTTTAATTAGATTAAAAAAGGGAGATTCTGAAAATTCGTCGCGAGAAAATTTAAGCTATTAATGTCCAGAATATATTTTTATTATGTGAAACATATGGTACCCACTAGAAAGCATATGGTATTTATGTGGTACCATATGGTACAATGGGCTTTAATGGGTTAAAATAATTATTACTGTTGTACAAATCATCTACGCTAGTCAGTAAAACTGTTATTATATTTCTTTATTGAGCAACAAAACAAGTGTCTATATACCATGTGATTCAAAATGATTGTCGTAAGAAAAAAACTGTTTTCCGGAAAAATTTATCTATACTTATTACCAATTTAATGAGCGAAGTTAGCTACATACAAATTTCATACATTAAATGAATTTTCTTGACATTTAGCGACATTGGCGTTCGTCTTGTAGTATCTTTCGATTATTTATCTTATAATCTTTTTCAAATCGTTTATATTTACATATAATATCACCAACAATAGTATTTCTGAATACTGTAAGAAAATAAGGGAATTTATCTGTGGTAATAGCTCTACAAACAGGTAAAAACTCAATATTAACATTAAGTGAAATAGTTTATTACAGTTTATAATTTTATAGGCTTATCATGCACTTCAGCGCAATGAGCTGTCAAAAGAAAGTTACATTTTCATCTCTATAAAGTTTCTACGGTACAGGAATTATTACCATTAGATCACGATAGGCGATTGGAATATTGTAATTGGTTTAATAACAATTTAAGGGACGATGACTTGCTAATCAAATCATTTTTCTCGGATGAAGCCTGGTTTTATCTAACAGACTATATCAATTTACAAAACTATTGTATCTGGTCTGCAGAAAATCCACACGAATTTCGAGAAACGCAATTGCATCCCGTAAAAGTTGGAGTTTGGTTAGCTATGTCCAGGCAACGGATAATAGGGCCAATTTTCTTTGAGGAAACTGTAACAGCCCAACGTTACCAACAGATGTTGGAATTGTTTATTGCAGAATTACAAGAAAATGAGCTTGAAGCAGGTTATTTTCAGCACGATAATGTTCTAGCACATACTGCTCGACAAACCTGCCAATATCTTCAACAGTTTTTTGCTGATAGGTTCGTTAGAGCACAAAGATGGCCACCAAGATCGCCTGATCTAACCCCATTAGATTACTTCATGTTTGACTATCTAAAAAATAGGATCTATAGAAACCGCATGCATACCATAGAAGAACTGAGAGATGCAGTTTTGTCATTTAATAATTATACTAATTGTATGTTATAATTTAAAGTAATAAATAAATTTAGTTAAACACCAGTTAGTACTGAATTGTAAAATCATAATTTAGTAAAGTTAAATTAATTACATTTCATTTTTACAAGCAGAAACACCAATCCATAGTCGTTTATATAATGCGAGTTCAAATATAGGTTACGTTTTCCTTATTTATGACAGATCCGTTTACTTTCTTATGTTCCAACACTGACTTAGTTCAAACCTTCATTACAAACACGCGGCATATACCTACATCCTGTTACTATGTATAGGAGCGGAATTGACAATCATTTTGAATCTCTGTGTATAATACACCTACAATTATGTCCTTTTTTTAAGAAAATAATTGAACTGTGACAATTTAGTACATGTACTAATACATACAGATGCTACTTCCTAATACTTGTTTGTCAGTAAATGTGAAATTTTGCAAGATTTCAATGCATTTTATTGTACTGACATAACCTAAAAACGACATCTTTTCGCAAAAAAGAAAAACTTTATTATCGTACATCTGGAATTATTCTGCACTACATCAGTTAGGTACTAATATATTAAAATCTGTTTTTAAATTATAGGTTATTTCGCAGATTACAGTTTTACACAGACGGAATACAAAATATTACCATAAAATTTGACGTATTCATGTCAAACGGTTGTCAAGTTTCGTCTTTGCTTTTGTGTTCCATTGGTGTTATCGTGCTCTGTTGAACGTGATCAAACGCGTTTAAAATGAAATAGCAACTAATGTGTAAGTGCGTATATTCAATTTATTGCTAGCTTAAAAACAGAGTATTCTATAAATATGTTGAAATGGCCGCGAACTGATGAAATGAAGTCTTAGAAAAACTGCTGTCATTTCTACAATCAGCAACATTGTGAGTAAGTTTTGACAGTTTAAATATTGCAACTAATTTTAGGATTTTCCGCCTTTAGGAGTTGTAAAAATCAAAACAGTGGAGGATGACGTGGTATTGTTGCCACATATATTATGAAGCAGTTAAATATTCTGTGATACAAGAACAGATTAGGTACCTAGTTTGAACAAAATTTTGATTGAAATAAAGATATGTTCTGATTTATCACAAATGTTGCGTTCTTTACTGCTAAAATTGATGAAGCAAATTAGCTTCAAATACATGAACAGAAACTTGAAAAGCATTCCTATGGAACCAGAACATATAATTTGATGAAAACGAAAATATCTAACTATTCTAACGTCAATTGTGAAGTTTAGAAGGGAAGGTTGACGAGTCTGTTATTTAGATGAATGGGGGTCACGCAAAAGTAGAAATCTGGATAGACAGTAATGTAAAATATCTACATGGGGCAGTTATTGAAAAGTTGTCTACAGAATGAAAAAAAAAATACCAGTAAAGAGGCTTATGGAATTAAACTTTAAAGGTTGACGAATCTGTTATTTAGATGAATGGGGGTCATGCAAAAGTAGAAATCTGGATAGATAGTAATGTAAAATATCTACATGGAGCAGTTATTGGAAAGTTGTCTACAGAATGAAAAAAAAAAAATACCAGTAAAGACGCTTATGGAATTAAACCTTAAAGGTTGACGAATCTGTTATTTAGATGAATGGGGGTCATGCAAAAGTAGAAATCTGGATAGACAGTAATGTAAAATATCTACATGGGGCAGTTATTGGAAAGTTGTCTACAGAATGAAAAAAAAAAAAATACCAGTAAAGAGGCTTATGGAATTAAACCTTAAAGGTTGACGAATCTGTTATTTAGATAAATGGGGGTCATGCAAAAGTAGAAATCTGGATAGACAGTAATGTAAAATATCTACATGTGGCAGTCATTGAAAGGTTGTCTACAGAATGAAAAAAAAAATACCAGTAAAGAGGCTTATGGAATTAAACCTTAAACCTGGCTTTTTTGATAGAGAGTTGTTGCTTTTTAAAAGACTGGTTTGATGATGTGTAACGAAAATCTAAGAAAAAAGATATGCAGAGATAGATGCATGCTAAACGATTCGAAGTTCTGAATTTAATCAAAATTAATAAAAAAATTGTTTCAAGATTGACAGCTTATCATTGTGAATTGAATCCATTGGAATTGATACGGGCAAAAATAAATAAAAAAATAGAAGTGACATCCGAGAACAACAACATTTAAACTGAGAGAAGTGAAAGTACTTTTATAACGAACTACAGTGACCGGCATGCATATTACAACATATGGGAAATTTTTATATTATGAAAATATACTAAAACTTGTTTTTTGGGGGAAAGGTTGTGCATGTCAAGAAACTGGAAAATTTATTTTGACACACGTCACGTGAACACTAGTAGTACGGCGGTAAATTTAAAAAATATGCCGTGAATCTGCAAAAAGTTAGGTTAAATGACATGATATCCAAAAATTATTATTTGAAAAAGTTGCTCAGAATTCAATTTTGCGGCTGTATTTTTGTTAACATATTAAAAAAAATTAAAAATCATAATTTTTTCCAAATATTGTTTCATTGAATTACATATTTCCATTTTTTTTTCGCTTTTAGCAGCTCAACTGCAGTACTATTTCCAAATTTGGTCGATACTCAAACGGTTTTGTCAATTTTTGCATAATTAACATAGCGAAAACTGAAAAGTACGATTTCAGTGTGACAATTGTTGTTGCAAGGGACTGTATCTAGCAGTAATAAATAAAATTTCACAAACATTTTCCTTCTAAACCACTTAGCAAACATTACTTTTATTGGAAATTATTATATATTTTTTTTGTTTTCTGCGTTAAAGTGAAATCGATAGTCCAAAACTGATAACGCTAAACATCTAAGCCCTCACAATCTTATTGCACGCACCTAAGGTATCCCTAATAACCAAATTAAAATTGAAAACTGGATATGCAACCCAAAAATACTGCTTTGGATGTATACAGCGATAGTGAGGCCGATCATCACTTACGCATCAGCGTCTTGGAGCGAAAGAACTAATCTGGCCACTGCGAGAATTAACCTCTCGAAGGTGCAAAGATTAGCATGCGTATGCATGCATAACTGGGGCTATGAGAACTTTCCCAACAGCAGCTATCGAGGTAGTATTTGATCTTACCCCTTTTCATATTGTGGTAGAAGGCGTGGTAAAATAAATCACACTCAGAATGGTCAAGGAAGGAACAATTAGGCATAGGCCTCGATTCACTGACGGCGATCAAACTAGGGACATGCTCCGGGATGACATGTCAAAAAAATTCAGCTTTATGAAGGAATTTACAACAAAGCTTAGTAACAAGAGCGAATGGGATTATAACACCATCTCTAAATTGGATAGAAATGTCATCAAATGGTATACTGATGGCTCCAAAACGGCAGTAGAGCCAAGTACTTTCAGACGGAAATACACGCTATTAAAAGATGCGTCCAGTTCAATATTGATAGAAATTATCGAAAGCAGGAGATTATCATCATGTCTGGTAGTCAAGCAGCCATCAAGGCGCTGAGCTCACATGAAATCAGTTCCAAGATGGTCTAGGAATGCCTAGGGAAATTAAACGAGCTAGGCAAAAGGGTTAAAGTAACCCTCCTGAGGGTTTCGGGTCACATAGGAGTGGAAGGAAGCGAGATAACGGATAATCTCGCAAAAAAAGAGCTTGGAATTTGTTTTGTAGGGCCTGAACCCTTTTGCGGAATAAGTAGTACAATAAGTAAAGTAAACTTTATTTCCAAAGACCACAAAAACAGAGGTATACAAAACGTCAGAAAAAGAAAACAATATAACAAATGTAAAGTATACCTTATATATACCTTATACCAACACCAATACTGAAGAAACTGAAAAGAGAAATGGAGCAGAGAAAATCTAACTATTGGGAGAATCTCCAGGGAATAAGGCAAAGTAAAATTCTTCTGGGAACCTATAACCAGAAGAGGTTTACAGAATGCATCAACCTGAGTAAGAACAATGCTCGCATATTAACAAGAATACTTTCAGACCATTGTAAACTGAAAGGACATCTGAGTAAGCTTGGATTCGCAAAGGAATGTGAATGTAGATTTTGTGGGGAACAGGATAGAACACCCATATATCTCCTCTCAAATTGCGTAGCATTGTGCAACTCAAGGCGTTACACCTGGGAGCATGTGACATCGAAGAGGGAGACTTACCTAATCTGGGGCCTTCTGACATCCTACACTATCTGAAAGGAATAGGACTGGAAGACCAGCTGTAAAACAGCTAGAATAGGGGACACAATAAATCTCTTAGGTCGCAGTGTAACACGTCGATACATACATACATGGGTCATTCCATATCAACCGGAACACTAAAAAAATTGATGTCTTAGATTCTTTTTATATTTTAAATTTGAAGTCTTTGCCTAAAATTAGAAGACCCGTATTTTTTCCTAAAGCTCTACAGTATCTATTTACAAAGATATTTGCGAACAAAGTTTGCAAAATGCATATAAATCATGGTGTATTCTAAAGTTCAAACTACACAGTTTCATTTAATAATGCCTAAATTAAATTGTCCTTCATTATGACTCCCTTTTTCTCCTGTTTAATAAAATAATGTCTTTTTTCTCTATGTTTACTGCGAAATTAAATTTTTGAAAAAATATCATAATATTCTTTAAGCTATGTTCTACAAGAATAGAGGTATTTGAAAATGGAGAACCTGCACTACTCTACGTTACATTGTGATATATCGTAATGTAACGTATAGTACTGTATGAATTTATTTTTTTTATAAAATACCTGTAGGTTCTCCATTTTCAAATACTTCTATTCTTGTAGAACATAGCTTAAATAATATTATGATATTTTTTCAAAAATTTAATTTCGCGGTAAACATAGAGAAAAAAAGACGTTATTTTATTAAACAGGAGAAAAAGAGGGTCATAATAAAGTACAATGTAATTTAGGCATTATTAAATGAAACTGTGTAGTTTGAACTTTAGAATACACCATGATTTATATGCATTTTGCTTTAATATTTTAATTTATGCATAACCAAACAATATTTCTTCTGCGATTATTTTATCGATTTTGCAAACTTTGTTCGCAAATATCTTTGTAAGTAGATACTGTAGAGCTTTAGGAAAAAATACGGGTCTTCTAATTTTAGGCAAAGACTTCAAATTTAAAATATAAAAAGAATCTAAGACATCCAATTTTTTTAGGTGTTCCGGTTGATATGGAATGACCCACATAGATCCTTATGGTACTCCACAATCTTTGCAGTGATGTTTCGAATATTCATTTGCAATCGTTACTATTTGTTTGCGATTGAAATAATTTTAAAGAGTCACCTCTTACATCATAAAGATCTAACTTTGCAAAAAAGATAAGATAGGCTTTCTTTTATATCTTGGTGTCGGTGTATATCTATCATCATTACAGTAACTATTTATTATTTTAATTTCCGTTTTACGAGACATCTATTATTATAAATTCGCAGCTTTCGTTCGGTGCAAAAAAAAAACCGGTGCTGGGAGAATCGTGCAGAAAAAAAGACGTTGAAAATTTCTAATTTTACTGTGCGACTACCTTCACGCGCCTAACCGTGGCCAAAATTGGACAGAATGCTTTTTTGATTACATTCGGTTAGCTATAGCGGCACACGCACATGTTGAACGGCATAGCGGCGGTATACCAGTACCGAGAGAAGAGAGATGATAGTAAAGTAAGTATATATTTATAATTTTGGGCCGGCTGCCACGGCAGACCGCGCCGTGTGTGCCGCACGTTCCCGTATTTGTATCTAAAATCTATTGTGTACACGCCGAGAATTTCCAATAATAAAGAAAGGAAATCTCAACATGTTAATTTCGCCAGAACAGCATTTCTTTGACGCACAAACTTAATCTCGTCAAGGAACACCGTCAGTACAACTTTATAAAAAAAAAACAGGTAAATACCTTGTGATTTCGTGCAGCTATTGCCCGAAAACTAGCGTATAATCCAAGAACTGGAGTGGAGAAGTTGCTGGCAGGTATGACATTGGAGCGAGAAAGCGAAAAATGACTTGCTGCTGCTCGACGCGCACTTTCAGGCACAATAATAATAATAAACGTCAATTTCAAATTGTAAGTCGTAGGTAATCTCGAAGACGGTGGTAGTATTAGAGGATGCGGTGCACACAGCACTGAAAACTATCGAGTACTCACTCGACTCGAAGGCTGGAAAACGAGGCGTCCCGCTTTGACGTCATTCGCACCGGCGTCTTAATATAGAAGTCCCTAATGCATACTGAATACTCCCTTCTTTATCTCCTAATGTTCGTCGCGAATGTGCAAATATACTGGCGATATGTTATTTTTAAAAGTACTATTTTGCGTACATATTTTCTTTGATATATTTTTTTTTTAATGCACTATAGCAGCAATGATATATTTTTTTTTATTTTTCTTTCTCTTCCCAAAATTATTATGGTCGTGTGCCCTTTGGACATGGTTAAAACTTGTTTTCACTAAGATGATACTGCGATGTAAGTGTATCCATCCCCATAATGAACGCCAAATAAATTGTTATGATTTTTTCCTAACGCCCGTTTTCAAATTTAAAATTTATTTTTTAATAATGTGAATCTTGTGTTCCCTTACCTACAATGAAAAATAAAAACTGAAAATTCCGAAAAGAAAAATTAATAACCGAAAAAAAAATTTTACACAAAAACTGTTTACTAAAATAGACAGAATAAGTCACTATATAGAACTTGGTAAGTCATAATTCATAATTAATTAGAAATGTTTTTACATAAAACGTGTGATAAAGATATTTATCTTTAGATAATTGTTAACCCTTTATCTTAATTGGAAAACTTTATATCATACCCCTACACGAATTCTAGAAAGTTTCACCATCCATTTAGTTAAAATGCATTTTTTTTTTATCTAACCCTTCTTGCTAAAAGAAACAGGAGAGTGAGTGAAGTATCATAATTAAAGCACGGACAAATGCGTTTGGAGAAGCGGGGAAGCGAAAAACTCAGTGGCGTTGCCTACAGCAGTCTATGCCTAGGAACTTGCATATGTACCTACATAGTTTTGCGAAGTCAGTAGAGAATATTATGCAAGGTTCGGTATTCACATGTAAGAGAACTTCATATTTACAAAGGAAAATCCAGAAAGTATTATGTGGTTACAAATTTTTGAAAACTTATTAAATTACATTGAAAAGTAACAATAATTAACATAATTTAGTGAAAAGAGCTTCCCCTGTTTTTCGCCTATTAGTTGCATCAATATTTTGAATAGAAGTCTTGAGGTAAGGGCCTTGATTAGATTTATTAAGTTTTAATACATTTTTTTTTGATAATCGTTTAAATTTAACGTGCGCTAGATATAACAAACTTACCATCATTTTCAAATGTATTGTTGTGGAAAATTACAGTGTTTTGATATTAATAATACGTGAATTATTTCTAATCAATGATAAAAAGACTTACCAAGTTTTTGTTTTATTATTTTACATAGTTAGTGACTCCTTATTCCTGCTTGTTTTATATTTTTTTTTTAAATACAAGAAATAAAGAAAATGTCACTATTACCTATTTAAATAAGTAATACAATTATATATTTTATCTTGTTACAGTGCTTAAAACGTATTCAAAATATAAATTATTTTAGCAATTCTTACTTTTCAATGAAAGCCTGAACGGAGATATTTGAGTGCTGCACATATATAAATAAACAGCTACATCTAAGACGCCGCCAATGCGTAGAATATTGCGAAAACACAGCTGCGTTGTGGTTCGTGTTGAACAAACAAGTTATTATATACGCGTCATCATTGTCATTGAAATATTCCACGTGATTTACGGGCGCATGTAGTTTTTATACATGGGTGTGTTTTTCTTACTCAGTCAAAACAATTAGAGGATTTATATGGGCAATCGGGTAAATTAAAATCTCAAATTGTTTTTAGTTTTTGAGATATAATACAAATTTGGTAAGTATTTTTCTTATAGAACATGCCAACGTTTTTTATTATTTTTTTTTAATCTACATAAAATTTCCTTTAAAATGATATATCACAAGCAAAGTTTTTTTTCGGATATTTAACGATCTTTAAAATTACCATAAATGGCTATGATGCAGCCGTATTATTAACAAAAAAAAGATATCGGCTATATTTTAAATCAAGTAAACCATGCTTTCAATAATCCCCATTAAAATATTGTTCCATTAGGGTAGGCTTTGACAAAAACAAAAAGTCTCTATAGCTACAAACAATGTCATAGCAGACAAAGAACTGTCATTGCCAAGTAAAAAAGTTTGGTAAAAATGTTTCAATATTTTTAGAAAATATAATATGCTTAAGTGCTTTATAGAGACTAGTAAAAATAAGTAATTAAGCTTTACAAATGCATCACCAACGTTATCCAGACAGAAGACAATCCTGTGGTAAAATACTTAGCAGAATAAAACAAAACCTGGTATTTAGATACATGGTGCCTTTAAGAAGGCAAGGCCCAGAACTTATAGAAATCTCATGACAGACGAAGAACTGGAAGAGTTGACAGTTTCAGTCGAAATAAATCGTTTTTCAAACACTTCCACGAGAGAAGAAATATACAAATAATATCGGTATCTACACGGTGGCCAGAAAAGGGTGAATAAGCGCCAGGTAAAGCGATTCTTTTTTTCAATTCTGAGGCGATAATCCTAATTCAAGAAAGTTATACGGTTCTTTCTTAAGTCACACGAGACCATCACCACTTAAGCTGTACGACTAAAATTTAGCAACATTCGTTAAATTTACCTTTCCATTCCATTGAATCTCAGACACAACATTTTATACATACATGACGGTGCACCAGCTCACAATGCCAGAATTTCGAGGGATTGGTTAAGGGAACACTTTCCGAATCGGTGGATAGGGCGTAACGGATCAATAGCATGTCCAGCAAGCTCTTGACAGGATCCTGTCATCGGCCGCCATTATTTGTTGTGTGCGTTTGTGTCTTTTGTGTTTTAGTTGGTTTAAAACAGTTTAAAATATGTTTCAGACAAAAGTAAGCACTACCTAACTCTATAGTTTTTATTTGATACGCGTTGTTGTTCCCAAAATGTCTAAAGCTAATAAATCAAATGGAGACGTGGACCATATCCGTTATGAAAAATGCATAAAAATACCACAAAACTTATCTTTTTTTGTAGTAACAATAATATAAAACATTAACTGTGGTATATTTTGTAGTCATGAAGAAGATACAGGAAACAGCCATATAAGGTACACCTTTGTTTTGTCGACTTCTGGAAAATCGGTAAGTGTTTATGCTATTTTCTCCATCTTTGGTATTTTATGCTTGTTAATTCTCTATTAATTAATTGTCTTTCTTTTTGTTATAGAGAATTCCGACAACAATATAGTTAGATATGGAAAATAAATTCTTTTTTATGCCTGTGTTTTTAACCTTGTGTGTCAACTAGGAAAGTTGACATAACCTTGCAACCAGCTTATTTCCATTTATCAATAGATGAAGTCTTTTGTTACTCTATTTTTTTTTAGCTTATTGGTTGTTCCAATTGTTATCTGAGATGCACATCCTGTATAACAGATAGCTCTATTTGTTTAAGACTTCCACGAACGTTTAACCTGTTGTTCGAGGATAATTTAAACTAAAAGAAAAAATCATTGGACCTTTAAAGAGAGGTCCTGCTTTCCGAGCGTAGAATAGCATAGTACATACATATTTCTCTCGTTCACTTCACTTATTCGACGCAATCGTATTTATAGAACCGAAATATTTATAAGTGGATGCGCATGTATTATCGTTGCCAGCGAAAGCAGTTCATCATTCATCTGACTGCAAGAAGAAAAATGAGTGCCACTTCTCCCGTACGATTAAAAATAAGTCCACCCATGTTCCGATAAACGATTAACGATCGACTTAATCTAATTTTCACTACTTACAGAAGTTTTAGTGGTAGTCGTAATCTTGATCGTGCGTTGAATTTGTCCCTCACCATCGTCGTGTTGGGATGACGACGGTCTCTTCACGTGATGAGCACTCCATGCCCGAGAGAAGTACCTGAGACCCGATGAATTTATTCAATAGATTCCTGGCCTCTACGTCCTCTTCCGTGTCCTCGTACTGGGTCACGGCTGCGCAAATTTCGCCGTGATAAGTATTATACGCCAATTGAATGATCGATTCTATGTCTCTTACCCTCATTCTTCATTCTGGATATCACATCCTGGACACCCGTCACCTTGGATCTGTCTGTTAAGAATGTGTTGGTTTCGTGTTGCCCGTCAGAAGGGTTGTTTGCACTGTCGAAATCGTTTTGCGATGTACTTCTTGAGACGCTTTAGAGTATAGAATAAAAATATAAATAAGATTTAACCACGCAAATAGCAATTATATAGTATGTACAGGGGTGCGGCCAAATTCGTACTTTTAATAGCTAACTTATATTTCTAAAGGAATTAGAAAAAATTCTGATCTATGCTTCTGAGCTTCGATTTTAAAAAGAAATCGATTGGTGAAGTCCGTATTTTTATATCTTCGTAAATAAGAGATACCAGAGCGTTTTCGTAAAATATGCAATTTTTAAAAACCCTTGTAACTTTTTAATTTGTGAAAATGCTCGATTTATATAAGAACTTTATTAGGGCACTTTTTGACGTAGAATTCAATGCTCTAATTTGTTTTTTTTTAATTATTTTTTTTAAGAGATATTATCAAGACTTGTGTTTTTTTATATGGAACACCCTATATAATTTTTATTTTAATTCAAAAGCAGATAAAATTGCTTTAATATGATATAACACATTGATATTTTATTTAAAGGATTTTCAAGATAGTTTCATTTTTTGTTGCAATTTAACAGTATTTCAAGATGGCTCTAGCTGTAATAAGCAATACGCGTATTGTTTTTATATTGTCAAAATATTTGAAATGTCAGTTTGAATGAATGTTATGGTGGTTTTATTATTCAAGATTTTGAAAATGTATGAAAAACTATGAAAAAAATTACGACATGTTAAAGTGTTTTATAGAAGCAGGTGAAAATGCGGAAGCTGCATGTAATATTTTACTATGAACGGTATCCTGAAAGACAAACACCATTCAGAGACCTGTTCACTAGGTTAAAGAAAAGTTTAATAAATTTTGGATCCTTTCAAAAGCCGAGACCTAAAAATTATGTGGCTCAAAATAGAGACAAAGAATTAGAGGAAAATTGCCGTTTTGGGGGAAATCTGAAATCCCAACACATTTCACTCGCGAGATGGCACAAACAACAGGTTTAGCAAGAACATCGGCAAGGCGCATTTTAAAAAAGTATAGAATGAAACCCTATCGGACAAGGAAAGTGCATTTCCTTTTTGCCGCGGATTTGCGAGCGTCGTATGGCATTTTGTCAATGGTTTTTGGGAAATGTGAAGAAAATCATAATTTTGCTCTAAACTGTGTATGGACGGATGAATTATAACGTAAGCAGTGCGGGAATTTTTAACAGATTATAATTCTTATACTTGTCGCGTGAAAATCCCATGTTACTATTTGAAATGAGAACCAAGGACGATATAGTTTCAATGTGTGGGTAGAATTTTCGTGCCAGGATAATTGACCTACATATATAACGGAATTCTTACTCCGAAAGCTATTTCCATATTTTACAACAATTCATTGAACCTCTCATAGATGAAATACTTTAAACCATTGGAATTCGTTTACTTCCAGCATGACGGAGCACCCCTCACAGTGCTGCTCGATTAATGAGTTTTTAAAGCAACAATTCGGTAACAATTGGATTGGAAATCGAGGGACCGATACATTGGCCGGCAAGGTCACCAGATCTTAACACATTGGATTTTTTCCTTTGGGGAAAAATTAAAAATCTTGCGTTTAAGCATTCTCCCATTCAAGACAGGAATTAGAGCTGCAGTTTTTGCAAGCGTTCGACTCTCTAATCTCTGCTTGAGTTGGTGAACTCAGTTCAGAATGTAAGGAAACGGTGTCGATTATGTTTACTACAGAATGGCGGACAATTCGAACACCTACTATATATTCATAATGCTTACGTATTTTTTTGTATAAGAAGGGTATACTGTAAATATTTCGTTTCAAATATGTTCTATAGAATTTTAGAAACCAACTGATTTTTATTTTAGCCATGATAAATTAAAAAAAAAGTTGAATACACTACAAAATAAACCACTTAGGGTGGATTCTATGCATATCTGTAGCGTCTAAAGATTATCTGCAGACTGTAAACATGTATTAAGGATGCTTACAGACTTATAAATAACCTTACAACGTGCTACGAATACGCCACAGAATCCCACCACTTAATTCCTTCAAAAGTATCAATTAATCACTATTATGAATTTTTTTAACACTGCGTAGCTTTCACGGCCGGTGTAACTATAACTAACAGGCGTTTGCGGGATTTCATGGATAACTAACTCAGTTGAGTTATCCTGAAGAAGCTGTCAGTATGAACAGCGAAACTTCGAACGAAAGTTTTGACACACGGCGAAACCCGCAAGAAGCTGTTAGTTATGGGTTAATTTTTTATTTTAATTTGTTTAAGATTATGATATTTTTTTTATATGTTTATTAAATAAACTGCTAAACGCGTTATTCCGTCTCTGTACTTACTTATGTTGTACTGAATTGTAATAGAAATGACAGGTTTTTGTTAGTTGATCTATTGTTTTTCAAGATTGCAGCGTTCATAGCAAACCCGATCGTTTTGCACATTGGCAAATCAAAAGAATCGACGTACTTCACTAGTAAGAAGTAAGTATACTCAAATAGTATATGACAACCGAGAATTCCAAAGCAGAAAATGACTTTTCTAGAATTAGCTGATGTCAATTAAGCTAACTGTGAAAAAATAATAGTACTTTTTACTAAATATAGAATATTAAATAGCTTCCCAGTCAACCAAATTCAAATTTCCCGCAATTATATTTAGTAACTTCAACTTGAAGGTATTCAAATAACTATTAATCTCACACAAAATCGTAGGTGATTTCATGCTTTAATGTTGAAGTTACTAAAAATAATTGCGGGAAATTTGAATTTGGTTCACTGGGTTTAAGATATTAGAATTTATTTTATTGTGTGAAGATCCTACAAGGTATTGGTTTAAAATGTTGCAAAGGGGTTTCTGGTGATACTAAACAAGATTATGATATTATAACTAACAGCTTCTTCCGGGTTTCGCCGTGTGTCAAAACTTTTGCTCGACGTTTCGCTGTTCATACTGACAGCTTCTTCAGGATAACTGAACTGGTTCAGTTATTCAGTTCAGTTATCCTGAAGAAGCTGTCAGTATGAACAGCGAAACGTCGAGCGAAAGTTTTGACACACGGCGAAACCCGCAAGAAGCTGTTAATTATAGTTACACCGGCCGTGAAAGCCTACGCAGTGTTAAGATTATGATATTCCCTAACAATTAAAAAAAAAATTGTACTTTTCTAAAAAAAGGAAAAACCCTTTTTTTAATTATAGCAACGAACTGCACTGGCGAAAATCCTTTTTCTTGTTGCCATTTAATGACCTGACGGAGATAGTTTTTTGGTTTGGTTGGATCACCAACCAAAGCTTAAAATCGTGCTAAATAATAACTCGAGCTAGAAAATACAATATTATAAAGTGAGACACACTTTTCGTTCGTATAATGAACGAAAACAAACGGAAAATTTGTTGTCATTTTGAAGTGCATCCTTTTACTTTGTGTTGGGTAGTTATATATTTTAGAACGATCACTACTATAATCTTTAATTCATATTTTCTAATTTTTAATCGTTCCTGAAGTAAAATTTTTACTTACGTTTCTAATTGAAAGTTTATTTAGATTGTATGTTGTGTTTGTGTGATTTATGGTGAAATTCTAAGCATCAACTTTGACTTTTTGTTATAATTTATGGCATATTTTAAGTTTTATTCTAGTTTCTTTGCAAGTCAGGTGATTTTGAGTGGAATTCTATGTATATTTGTGGTGTCTATAAGATTATCTGTAAGACTATAAATATGTATTATTAATTCTTACAGACTTACAGATCACCTTACAGGGGCTACAGATATGCACGGAACTTTACTATAAAAATTGTAAATTTTAGTCATAATTTGTAGTATATTTTAAATGTTATTTTTGTTTTTTTTTTCTTGCTAGTTTAAGAGTCTTTCTTGTACACCAGTTCAAACATAGATGATTTCTATTTACCTCTTTGTAATTTAGCATTGTAAATTTTCTGATAAATAGATAATTAAGTGATGTTCTGAATACTGGCCATTATAATATGCATATGCAACTATGTATTACCCGGAGATCCTTCCCTATTCTCCCCATTGGCTGAGGGCGAGTCCTTGAAGCTAGATGTGCGCAAGATCAATCCTGCCTTCGGGTAGGACGACTGCCTTTCACTCTTCAAGGTATCGACTGACGGAGAACGACGAATTAGGGAATTAAAACAAAAATACGTTTTGGACATACGAACCGGCGTTCTCTATGAATTTCTGCGATATCTCCTTTACTGAGCCGCGTCTTGTCACCTTGCCAGTAGGTCGACGATTTCCTCTGGGAATCTTCGACTGCTTGTTGTTTGCCTTTACCGGTTAGCGTTTTCAACGCGGGCGTCCCTTTGGAGCCGAATTTTTGCGTGGTAGTTACGGAAGTGATGCCCTTTTCGCGAGTAATCGGCGTGCCCGCCTTCAAATCGTTCGGATCTGATGAGAATTCCGTGACGCTGATCTCACCCTCTGGTTCTGCCCCGTTCTCTGAATAGAATTGGCTTCGAATTACAGTACCTTGAACTAAACAGAGGAATAACATTGATCAGACGTACAAAATATATGGTACTAATACTACTTCCTAATTAATTTAATATTTACTACCAGCTGTTTCGGTTTAACAAATCTTCATCAGGCAGATTTCCTCGTTATAGTCAAAAAATGAATAAAATGGAAAAACTACATATAGTAGAAGGTGCTATTGGCTTTCATAGATCTCGAAAAAGCGTTCGATAAAGTCCCAAGAGAAAAACTATGGAATACTTTAAAAGAAAGGCACATAAACGATAAAACTATAAGAATAATTACAAAAGTGTATAAGAACAATGTTAACGAAGTAATAGCAAATAATAATGTATCAGATACCTTTACAACACAATCAGGACTACGACAAGGAGAAGCCTAAGTCCAATATTGTTCATAATTTTTATGACGATATTATTAGAAATGTTACAAAAAAGTAAGAAATTTTATGTTGGATATTACAACTTACAAAAAGTAGAAATCTCGGAAGTAGTGTTTGCAGATGATATCGTTATAGTTGCCGAAAACGAGACAGATTTGCAACACAATATCAATATATGGTATAAAGAACTAGAACAAAGTGAAATGAAGTTAAACATAAACAAAACAAAAGTGATGGCTATAGGAAATGAAAACTTAAAATAGAGATTGACGGAGAGAATATACAACAAGTTAATACATTCAAATATCTAAGAGTAATATTAGACGAAAATGGAACACAAGAAGCAGAAATAAATGCAAGGGTTGAGAAAACAATGAATTTGTACTATACTATGCAAAATAAATTCATAAATAAAAAAGAAATATCACAAAAAAACCAAAATTAAAGTGTTTAAATCAATTATTAGACCCGTACTAACTTACGGCTGCGAATCATGGATACTAAATGAAAAAGAAAAAAGTAAGATACAAGCAGCCGAAATGAAGTTCCTGAAAAGAGTTCGAGGAGTTACGAAGAGAGACAAAATCAGAAGCGTAGATATAAGAAAAGACCTAAACATACAATCGACTCTAGAATTTATAGAAGAAAAGCAGTTAGAATGGTGGGGACATCTATTGAGAATGGAAGCATCGAGACCAGTAAGAAAGATGTGGGAGGCGAGAATACAGAAAAATAGGAAGTCAGAAAGACTTAGGCAAACTTGGGACGATGTGATAGGAAAAATATTACAGAAAAGAAACAAAGAATGGGTAGAAGCGAGGAAGATTACAAGGTACACGGCTCATAATTTTATTATCAAATATTTGATGAATATATAGATGAGTAACTCATCTTTCATGATACAACTAACCTAAAACTAAATAACCACATGTTCTACTATCTTTAATTCTCTTATATTTTCTTATTTTGTAGTAAAACTTAAATTTATTATATAAATTATATAAAAATTTATTCGTACAGCATTATAGCATAGCTATTTTAACCTGCATAAGATTGAAAAATACGTCATTACAAAGAAACACGAAAATTCCGTTTCTCACATGAATGCATGCGTGGATTTTAATGTTCTAGGCAAAGTGGACATACGTGAATAGTTAGACAGTGCTTATTTGCGACATAAAATTAAGTACAACGAAGATGTGGAAAAAAAAATCGTCATATTTTGCGTCGGTTAACTATGTGTATAAAAAAATGTGAAATCTTATCCTATGTTGGACAGCGTAAAATTGAAAAGTGAAATGCATAAAATTACTTTCAGTAATTTATGAGCGCGAGGACATGTGTGATGTAGATGTAGGTGGTGTTTTGCCGCTTTTAGTGTTCATAACACACAACAACTTAAAAAAAAGTTTTGACGGAAACATATAAACTGTTGGATATTATTTGTATAACCCCCATGTCGACAGCAGTATGTGAACGATGTTTTTCCACCGTCAAACGCATTAAAACTTTTCTGAGAAGCACAATGTTAGAAGATCGACTGAACGCATTTTTACAACAAAGTGATAGACGTCTTATCCAGTATGAAAAATAGGAGAATGGATTTTATGTACAAAAAATAGGCAAGTTCTTATATTGTGCCCACCCTCTTTCATAACTCACGAGCCGTCACTGTTTAACATGATTGCGAATGAAATAGTATACAAACCTTGCTGGAAATTTCATTACAGTGTCGGAATCTGATTAACCACGATGCGGTCATTCAAACATCACCTCTATATTGTAAAGGTTATCGCACATTAGCTCGTCACAGCACGGTGCGTCCCTTTGAAAAACGGATAGAATTAAAATAATACATATGAATAAACAAGCGCGGCCTAGTGCGATACACTTTTTTAATGCAATTTTTTTTTTGACGGGAGGCACCGTGCTGTACTGTGACGGGCTAATGTGCGACAACCTTAATAAGTAGTAACTTTACCTAAAATATTTTCGATTTCTGATAGTTTTCGCTTATACTGGAACTAAAAGGTCTGCCGAAGTGGAGAGTCTAAATATCAGTCCCTCCAAAACGACCAGAATAGCATTCACGAAAAAGAGGAACTTCAATGATCTTTGACCCCTAAAACTCCCTAAAAATTAAGAAATAGAGCTGTCAGAGGATGTGAAATATGTTGGTGTCGTCCTAGACTCCAAGTTTACTTGGAATCAACAGCTTCAGAAGATTAAAACTAGCGCGGGGACAACACTCATGTTGGCTAGAAAAGCTCATGGAAAAACATAGGTGTTAAGACGTAATATGATTTACTGGATATACGTCGCCGTGGTCAGATCCATGATCACTTATGCATCTCTGGTATGGTGGACAAAGGCATAGCAACAAACTGCTATGACTAAACTTGGCGAGATACATAGGCGTGCGTGTTTTTAACAAGCGCAATGAGGACTACTACATTTGGTGATAATGGATGAAGCAAGAATGGGGCATCTCAGGTTGCAAGAACTACCAATGGCGGATATGTAGGATTGGGACACAAGAAGACAGGCAACTATTGGAAACCCAAAACTGAACCTAGAGGATTACTTTGGTCAACCAGCCAGAGACCTGTACAGATGGATGGAATGTCTGGTGTAGGATAATGGGTAGAAGAAATGAGAGACTAATAAATACAAAGAGTCCAGCCTCTTGGCTGCAGGGTTTCCAAAGACTCCATGTCAGACGCTCGTACAACAATAAAAAAAGTATTATACCCCTTTCGTTACTCTTGCTAGTATGGTGATTCCTACAATAGACCACAATCCGCGCTTGGTGGCATTTTATCGGTTGATTGTGTTGTTAGGCACTTTCCTTTGACATTTTAATATTATTTATTCGTTTAACTTTGATGTTTACCTTTAGTTTTCTCAGATTTATTCCGCGCCCTCAAAGCCTTCAACCCGAACAGAGGTGTTCCGTCGTCATCCGTGGGACCGACACCATAACTGGAAGTTATAACGTCAGTGGGCTGTTGTTCTTCCCTCCTGACCACTCGACTCTTCTGTGTGACCGTCGTGGTGGTGGTTTTCTTGATCGGCGCACCAGTTTCGGTGACCTTGCGCAAAGTGGTCCTTTGCGTGACCCATTCTGGCTTTTCTTCCGCCACCGTCTTGGTAGCTGGTTGCTTCGTCTTTCTCAAATCCGTCTGGAACAGACGTCTACTACTGGTTGTTGTCGTTGTTGTCGACGTGGTCGTTGCAATTTTGGAAGTATCATCAAAGGGAGTATCTTTTAGAGGGGTGTGTGCTCTTTTTACCGGGCTGGGAGATTTTCTCGCAATTCTGGACGGTTTGTCTGGGCTGGGTTCTTTCTTGACGCGCGTTGGGCTGGGACTTTTGTTTGTTTTAACCGTTTCATGTTCGGTTGAAGACAGCTTGCGTTGATACGCGGAGGAAGTGGTGTGGTGATGTTCGGTAACTTGTTTCTCGACGATTTCTCTCTTCCTGTCCGCGCTGTGAATGATGCGTTTTTCCAGAGAATGTTCTCTGCTAGCACTGCGAGGGGATTTCTTTCGTCGGAGATGCGCGTTGAGTAATTCGTACGGTCTCGCTTATCCTCTCTTCTATGGTACGCTTTATCAAACGGATTTGCGTACGGATTCTTCTACGAATATCGTAACTGACTACTGTTTCTAGCTGCGAATAAAAAAAAATATTATAAAAAGGCCGTTCACATCCGCAGACATGTAGTATGGCAAACACGATCTTTTTTCTGCCACGATACCCTGGGTAACGTGGTGACGTGAAATGACGTCTAATAAACGTCAATATCACGTAATCGATGTCATATTGTCGTCCATTAAACGTCATTTCACGTCACCATGTTACTTGGGATGTGTCTGTCACACTGTCACGTTAAATGCTTACATAAAGATATCAATGAACCTGTAATGCAATAGCACATACCCTTGCACTACAAAGCGATGTATTAATAAAAACATATATATGTAAATGCTGGTTAAGGTGTGCACATGTTTGAATCTGTATACCTTTGTTTCTTAGTCAAGGTTGAATAATATTTATAAACAAAGTAGACAAACACGCAAATATATTTATGTAACTGTAGATATATGATAGCATAGAGAAGACTATAGATAGTATAGCAGTAATATTAGTGGTAGAACTTCGACTGTGATATTGTTATCCGACGCTATGCGTCGCTTAGTTGTTATTAAATAAACTACAAAACCCCACGACTGAGTCTCACACTACAAATGGGACCCTCGAACCAAAGGACCAAACCCATCAAGGAATCAATACACGAGAACATGGACTCATCATCGTCAAAACAGGAGGACAAAGACGTGCGTGAAAGAAACACACCAGCTAGTAAATAATTTTTAATACAGAAAGGCAGTAGAGAATGAGAATAGGGAACGAGAATAGGGAGAGGGAGAGGGAATAGAAAAAGGGAATGGGGATAAGGAACTGAATAGGAAGAACGGAATGGAAAAAGAGAATGGGGTAAGGAGATGGGGAAAGGGAATAGGGAAAGGGAATGGGAATACGAAAAAGGAATAGGGAATTTGGAGAGGGAATAGGGAAAGGGAATAGGGAAAGGGAATAAGGGAAAAAGGAATAGGAAAAGTGAATAAGGAACAGGGAATAGATAAAGGGAATAGAGAATAAGAATAGGAAACAAGAATAGGTAAAGAGAATAGAGATAGGGAAAGTGAAAACAAAAATGAGAAAAGGGAATAGGGAAAACTGAAAAATAAACTATAGGAAAAAACGTCATCTATTTTTTTTTAAAGCTGTAACTTATGGGATGTTATAAAAGGAAATAGGGAAAATAGACAAGGAAAACGCAATAAGGAAAAAGAGAATAGGGAAAAGGGAATAGAATTTGATTTCAGCTCTATTTTTGCTTTTAGGAAAAAATCTTTTCTACAAAAGTTTTATAGAATTGAATGCTGCATAACCTAAACATATTTAAAATATACAGAGTGTTCAGGAAGACTGGGTTTTTTCATTATAGCTCTATTTTTGCTTTTAGGAAAAAATCTTTTCTACAAAATCTTATAGAATTCAATGGTGCATAAGTTAAAACTATTTTTAAATATACCGGATGTTCAGGAAGACTGGGTTTTTCATCATAGCTCTATTTTTGACTTTTAGGAAAAACTCTTTTCTACAAAGTTGTACAGAATTCAATGCTGCATGAGTTAACAATATTTTCCACTACACAGGGTGTTCACGAAGATTGAGTATTTGATTATAGCTTTATCTTTGCTTTTAGGAAAAAACCGTTTCTACAAAAGTTGTACAGAATTCAATGCCGCATAACCTAAAAGTATTTTCGACTATACAGTGTGTTCCAAAAGTAAAAACAAAAGAAAACTACTTAAAGCGTATTGCACATTCTAAAAGTGGCAACTTTTGTCGAATGGGGACCGACTTCAAAAAACCAACATCTTCGCTGACGAAGATGCGCAGCATCTAGTTAAATCTATCATATTAGAGGCTACAAAATTTGAAACTACCGTGTTAGACAACCATGAAGGGAAAAAGAAGCACTATCGGATTTCACTACTAAAAATTTAGATTTTCATTAAATTTTTTCGCGATGACATCATAACTGAAAAAAAAACAAATGAAGATCGGCAGATGAATCACACATGTTAAGGTGTTACTTTGGAAAACTAAATCCGAAGTGTGTCGACATTTTCTTTTATTCATTTTATGCGTATTAGTGTTCCAAAAGTAAGAACAAAAGAAAACTACTTAAAGCGTATTGCACATTCTAAAAGTGCCAACTTTTGTCGAATGGGGACCGACTTCAAAAAACCAACATCTTCGCTGACGAAGATGCGCAGCATCTAGTTAAATCATCATATTAAGAGACTACAAAATTTGAAATCTACCGTGTTAGGCAATCATGAAGGGAAAAGAAGCACTATCGAAATTCACTACTAAAAACCTAGATTTTTATTAAATTTTTTTGCGATGACATCATAACTGAAAAAAACAAATGAAGATCGGCAGATGAATCACACACATGTTAAGGTGTACTTTGGAAAACTAAATCCGAAGTGTGTCGGCATTTTCTTTTATTCATTTTATGCGTATATATTACCAGTTTTTCTAGATATTCCAAATCGAAAATTTCTTCGACTCCAAAGAATCTAGAGAACTGCGTCCCGGAGTTTCCGCTGTTGCTTTCCTTCCGGAATCCGTTCTTCTTAAGGTCACCCCGAATTTGGTCGGTTTAGTATCGCTTTCATCTCCCGAATGCGTCAAACTCCTATTCATGATATCCTCCAGCTGCTTGACGTTCTCCTTGTGCGGGCTCCTTTCTCGCAGGCTCCGATCCAGCGGCAACATATAGTGGTGGGATGTTACGATCCGGGGTCGTCCCTCTGGAATAAACAGAATCCTTGTCGCGTTCATCGGTATCCCCATCCTTGCTCTGCCTTCTGTGTCGAACGGTACGATCCAGCGGCAACATATAGTGGGGGATGTTACGATCTGGACTCGTTCCTCTGGAATAAACAGAATCCTCATCGCGTTCATCGGCATCCCCATCATTGCTCTGCCTTCTGTGTTGAACGGTACGATCCAGCGGCAACATATAGTGGGGGATGTTACCATCCGAAGTCGTGCCTCTGGGATAAACAGAATCTTCGTCGCGTTCATCGATATCCTCATCCTTGCTCTGTCTTCTGTGTTGAACGGTACGATCCTGCGGAACCATGTAATGGGGAGTCTCTTCGTGATCACTGGGTTTTGTGGGAGAGGGTTTCCCTTTCCTATCAGTAGTTCCGGTTATAGTTTCGTCTGGGCGTTGAGCGGGCTTTCGTCCCTCAAAGATCGAAGGTCTGCTCAGGATGTCTCTTTGCCTAGAAGTGACACGCGATTCTTTGTCTACGTTCTCGAAGAACGCTTTGGCCTTCTTGATAGTTTCAGTGCTTCTTAATCGACCGTTGGGGTAGATTCGTCTTCCGATGGGCGTCTTCTGCTGGACTTTGGTGTTTCTCCTGCGAGCCTTTGCGTAGTTTCTTCAACCTCAATAGTTCTCCTCACATGCAGATCTGATGGTTTTCTTTCTGGGGTTTTATACTTCGCCGGATCATTATCAGGAGATTTCTGAGGAGACGATGCCCGTTTATCTGGAGAAATACTACTTCTAATGCGTGTTTTCTCGACCACCGGCTCGATTGGAGTTTTATATTTAACAGTGGTATTCCTCGAAGCCAATTGCTCAGCCGTCGTGATGAATTTATTCACTTTATCGGATACGCTCAGCAACACTCGTCTTCCCTAAGGGATTCCTCCACGTCCAAGATAGGTCTTTCCACTTTCGACGCCGGTTTCTTGGTGATCTTTTCGGCGGTGCTCAGGAACTTGTTCACCTTTTCGTTGACGCTTAACAGGGATTCGTCAGTCACTTGCGTGTTCCTCACTTCGGTTATTCTTTCGAATTCCTCAACGACATCTTCATCTCATCCAGCGGAATATCGGCGATCTTCTTCGGTTTGTGACGTACAGCATCTTCCGGTTCGGTAACTTTATCGGGATACCTCGGGATGCTCGAATCCATATCTCCGGATATCGGGAAAGGGCATATCCTGTCCGGTGTGCCTTCTCGTGAGGATTTAGATCTCTTCAAGTCCACGATGATCTCCCGTTGATCTGCGACAGCGTTTTCGATCACGATTGATTTAGTCGTAATGCATTTCTTCTTCTTTTCGATGGGTTTCGATTGATCCCTCTGTCTAGGTTTAATATCGTCTAGCACTTGCACATCCTCGATATCAGAATCATCTTCATCTGTTGATACATCACGTCCATTCACTAACGGTTTTTGCGGCTTGGTTTTGGGAACTTTCGCTTTTATGGATTTGGGCGCTGTGATGGTTCTAGTGACTGTGGTCTTGTGTATAGTCTTCGTAATAGTCTCAGGCCTCTGTTTTGGTTTAATGTTGATTATGGTGGAGACGACGTGCCTCTTAGCCGGGATAACTTCTATCGTCGAGGAATATGGCTGCTTAACTTGACCCGGTTTAGATTTACCCGGTTGTTTGGGTTGATCCTCAACCCGCTTCTTGAGGGGTGTTGGGGCAACTTTCGGAGTGGGCTTCCTATCCTCAAGTTGCGTAATCTTCTTCGTTAAAACAACGTTCTCAGTTTTATCAACCCTGACACTCTGCTTCTTGGGTATCATTCGTTTCTTTGGAGCAGAATCGAGATGAGTAGACACTTTAGGAACTACCGTCGTTTTGTGTTCAGTTTTGATAACATTCTTCTAGATGTTGAATCTACCCTCCTTCTAACATCCGTATCCAATTTCTCCTTCTTTATCAACGTTTCCGTGATTCTCTTTTTAGTTTCTGGTGTCTTAGCTGTAACGGGTGCCTGTCCCGGCTTGTCTTTTTTAACGATTCTCTTAGAAGTTACCGTTTTAGCATTATCAACCGTAATATTCTTGTTGATTCGCTCCTTTTCAACTAGAGACGTACGCTTTTGCGTCATGCGATCTTCTTCCTCCTCTTTACACAGCACAGAGATAAATTTCTTACCATGTACCGGCTCTTCCACGGGCACTTTGGACGATGCAGATTAACAGTTGGGTTTTAGTTACAGTAACGAAATCCTCCACTGGTTTCGCTTTAGGCTTCACCCTCTCCTGCGGTTGTCTCTTCTTATCAATGACTTCTTTCTTGGTTACACGCCGCTGTTGTTCTAGTTTATCGATACGTTTACGATCTATTACGTCATCAACTTCCACTATCTCACTTTCGATCTTATCTATTAAATCTGCATCTTCCTCTTCCGTTGTCGTAGAATCCGTGTCCTCCCCATCAACATGTTTCTTCTTCTTATCTTGACCGATTTCTTCTTCTGACTGCACACATCCGGTATACCTCTCGGCCTGTGTATACTTGATTCCTCTTTATATTTCCTCAGCGTGATATCGGTGTCGATCTTTTCATTCGCGACGAAGCTGTCCACTACCTCCACGTCAGTTCTGCGATCTAAATCGCTCAAGGAGATCTTGCGTCTTGGTCTGTCGGACTTCATAACGGCCGTCGGTATATCATCTAAAGAAACTTTTTCAGTTTTTATGGTGGGGAGGTCGTCTAAGGAGACTCGGTGCGGATGCTGAGGACGCAAATCATCTTCATCGCTCTCGCTTCCTGGGCTCCTAATAGATAATGGTTCGTCTGGGTAAATATCGAGATCTGTCTGCCTGATATATTTGGAAGGTTTGTCTGTTGGCTTATTTGAATCTGGTTTTCTACTGGTGTCTTTCTGAGGTTTCTTTGTCTGTGACGGGAATTCTTGCACGGATGGTTCTCGTGGTTTATCACCCCTATCTGGATAAGTTTCCAAAGGTTCTTTCTGCGGTGATTTCCTTGTTTGTGACGGGAATTCTTGAACACCTGGTTCTCCTGGCTTATCACCTTTAGGTTTTCCTGGATAAGGTTCTAATGGCTCTTTTTGTGGTGATCTCCTTGTTTGTGACGGGAATTCTTGTACAAATGGTTCTCGTGGTTTATCACCTTTAGGTTTTCCTGGATAAGGCTCTAAAGGTACTTTCTGCGGTGACTTCTTTGTTTGTGATGGGAATTCTTGAACACCTGGTTCTCCTGGTGTATCACCTTTAGGTTTTCCTGGATAAGGCTCTAATGGTTCTTTTTGTGGTGATCTCTTTGTCTGTGACGGGAATTCTTGAGCACCTGGTTCTCGCGGCTTATCACCCTTAGGTTTACCTGAATAAGGTTCCAATGGCTCTTTTTGTGGTGATCTCTTTGTCTGTGATGGAAATTCTTGTACAGATGGTTCTCGTGGCTTATCACCTCTGGGTTTATCTGGTTAAGCTGGATAAGGTTCTAAAGACTCTTTTTGTGGTGACCTCTTTGTCTGTGATGGGAAGTCTTGTACAGATGATTCTCGCGGCTTATCACCTTTAGGTTTTCCTGGATAAGGTTCCAATGGTTCTTTTTGTGGTGATCTCTTTGTCTGGGACGGGAATTCTTGAACACCTGGTTCTCGCGGCTTATCACCTTTAGGTTTTCTGGATAAGGTTCCAATGGTTCTTTTTGTGGTGATCTCTTTGTCTGTGATGGAAATTCTTGTACAGATGGTTCTCGTGGTTTATCACCTTTAGGTTTATCTGGATAAGGTTCCAATGGTTCTTTTTGTGGTGATCTCTTTATCTGTGACGGGAATTCTTGAACACCTGGTTCTCGTGGTTTATCACCTTTAGGTTTGCCTGGATAAGGTTCCAATGGTTCCTTTTGCGGTGATCTCTTATCTGCGAGGGAATTCTTGCGTAGATGGTTCTCGTGGTTTATCACTTTAGGTTTATCTGGATAAGTTCCAATGGTTCTTTTTGTGGTGATCTCTTTATCTGGGACGGGAATTCTTGAACACCTGGTTCTCGCGGCTTATCACCTTTAGGTTTTCCTGGATAAGGTTCCAATGGTTCTTTTTGTGGTGATCTCTTTGTCTGTGATGGAAATTCTTGTACAGATGGTTCTCGTGGTTTATCACCTTTAGGTTTATCTGGATAAGGTTCCAATGGTTCTTTTTTGTGGTGATCCTTTATCTGTGACGGAATTCTGAACACCTGGTTCTCGTGGTTTATCACCTTTAGGTTTGCCTGGATAAGTTCCAATGGTTCCTTTGCGGTGATCTCCTTATCTGCGATGGAAATTCTTGCGTAGATGGTTCTCGTGGTTTATCACCTTTAGGTTTATCTGGATAAGGTTCCAATGGTTCTTTTTGTGGTGATCTCCTTGTCTGTGATGGAAATTCTTGTACAGATGGTTCTCGTGGTTTATCACCTTTAGGTTTATCTGGATAAGGTTCCAATGGTTCTTTTTGTGGTGATCTCTTTATCTGTGACGGGAATTCTTGAACACCTGGTTCTCGTGGTTTATCACCTTTAGGTTTGCCTGGATAAGGTTCCAATGGTTCCTTTTGCGGTGATCTCCTTATCTGCGATGGAATTCTTGAACACCTGGTTCTCGTGGTTTATCACCTTTAGGTTTTGCCTGGATAAGGTTCCAATGGTTCCTTTTGTGGTGATCTCCTTGTCTGCGACGGAAATTCTTGCGTAGATGGTTCTCGTGGTTTATCACCTTTAGGTTTATCTGGATAAGGTTCCAATGGTTCTTTTTGTGGTGATCTCTTTATCTGTGACGGGAATTCTTGAACACCTGGTTCTCGTGGTTTATCACCTTTAGGTTTGCCTGGATAAGGTTCCAATGGTTCCTTTTGCGGTGATCTCCTTATCTGCGATGGAAATTCTTGCGTAGATGGTTCTCGTGGTTTATCACCTTTAGGTTTATCTGGATAAGGTTCCAATGGTTCTTTTTGTGGTGATCTCCTTATCTGCGACGGAATTCTGTGTAGCAATGGTTCTCGTGGTTTATCACCTTTAAGGTTTGATCTGGATAAGGTTCCAATGGTTCTTTTTGTAGTGATCTCTTTATCTGTGACGGGAATTCTTGAATACCTGGTTCTCGTGGTTTATCACCTTTAGGTTTGCCTGGATAAGGTTCCAATGGTTCTTTTTGTGGTGATCTCCTTGTTTGTGACGGGAATTCTTGTACAGATGGTTCTCGTGGCTTATCACCTCTGGGTTTATCTGGATAAGCGTCAAAAGGTTCTTTCTGCGGTGACTTCTTTGTTTGTGACGGAAATTCTTGTAACACCTGGTTCTCGTGGCTTATCACCTTTAGGTTTGCCTGGATAAGGTTCCAATGGTTCCTTTTGCGGTGATCTCCTTATCTGTGACGGAAACTCTTGCGTAGATGGTTCTCGCGGCTTATCACCCTTAGTTTTGCCTGGATAGGGCTCCAATGGTTCTTTTTGTGGTGACCTCCTTATTTGTGATGGGAATTCTTGCACAGAAGGTTCTCGCGGCTTATCACCCTTGCGTTTATCTGGATAAGGTTCCAGTGGCTCTTTTTGCGGCGATTTCCTAGTTTGCGACGGAAATTCCTGCACAGATGACGCTTTCGGCTTATCGGGCTTAGCTCTATCCGGATACGATTCTGCAGTTTTTGTCTGGGGCGATTTTCTCACACTTTCCGGTTTATCGTGTTCCGGCGATTTCCTCCCCTTGGGCGTGTCTTTACCTATTCCCAATATTTCCTTACACCTTTCTTCGTAAGTATCGGTTCTACGGATCGATTTACCCTTCGGCTTATCACTTGACGTATCCGTGGTTCTTTAACGGGCGACTTAGTTTTTCTATCGGTCAGAGGTCAACGTGGCCGACTTATCCGTGACTTTTTGCGGCCTCTTAGTAGGTGTTCCGTTTACCAGCGGCCTCTGATCGAATTCCTCGAGTGTGTCTTCTACTGAGTTTCGTATTATCGTCAACGTCCAAGTCGGTGACGATGTCTTTGCGATGCCTGATAAATTCTATATCGCTGGCGATGCTGGTCGGCGATGTGCTTCTCGATCTCGGTTTATCGTTGGGACGATGTTTTCTTGTCAACGTACTGCTGTCTACGTTTCTGGTCTTGGTCGTTGTATCTGTGTTTTTCACGTGTGAGTGGTGGTTGTGGGTGTTTTTCTGTTGTCTGTCGAATCAGAAGGGCGTTTCTTTTGAGGGGATAAAGGTCGAGGATCCGCTCGATTAGTTTTAGTAGGTTGATGCCTGTCGGGGCTATTGGTGCTCCGTAGCGATGTTGAGCTTGTAGTACGTACACTCCTAATACTTCCTGTCTTGCTAAGACGATCCGGACTGATTGATCGTAAGGACCTAGCGAAGGCATCGTGCGTCGGGCTGACTTCCACACTTATGCGTCTAGGAACGTAATCGGTCCTATAGGTGGTGTCGTATTGACCTTCAGTAGGTGTCGGTTTGTCATCAAAGTCAGATTTTCCCGGCTTAATAGGCTGGCGGCGTTGCGGCTGCTCATAATCCGGTTCGCTCTTCTTCTGCGGCGTTTTAATAACTGTAGTTACTGGGATTTCCACTTCGACAGGTTGCTTCTTGGATTCGATAACGTGAACATATTCTTCGATTTCTTTACGCACATCAGGCGTCCTTATCGAATCGACGGATCTGACGTCATCTTCGACGACCTTAGTGCGGAAACCGTGTTGCCTTTCCGTGTCTAAAAACTCAGAAGCGACCTCTTGTTGCTTATCGTACTTCGTACCAATCGTTTTATCCGTTCGTACTGTACGAGTGGTGGTCGTTTGATTCTGCGTAGATGGGACGACGTAAGACTTAGTAATCACGGTTCTGGTCGTGGTACCCGTGCTGTCGTCCGCCGGAATGAAATCCTTGACGTCTTGATTCGAGTCGATGGTTTTGGTCACTGTGGTGGTGACAGTGCGCTTTTCCTCTACAGGTAATTCCTGTTTGATTATTTTTATCTCCACGTTGCGAACGTCTTTCGAATCTCGACCCAAGAGTTGGAGATCTTGGTTTCTCTTTATGATGCTCTCGTCGATTAATTCCGATAGGTCGTTCTTGATTACGCGATCTTGCTGGACGGTACGCCCACCTCTGATGTTCTTCCTCAGTGGTGAATCGCTGATTCTCCACCGATGTGTTGCTCATCTGCTGCGTACTGGACTGGACGTGTTTCGTTGATGACGTGGCTGATCCTACGGTCTCGTACCTGTAATTAAGAGTTTTTTTTTATTAGGGTAGGTAATACCTAAGCAATTAGTTATTTATCTGACACCCTCGCGGAATCAAAAAAACCAGTCACCGTAATTGACCAGAGTGAGGTTCGAACCAACGGCCTCTCACACTAGTCGACACCTCTTAAGGAATTCAGCTAATACAGGCGCTAAATACTGGAAACTCTTAAGGATTGTCGCAGGGATTGCGATCAAGGCCAGGGTATTGGATTATGTAATATATTCATCTATCCGAAATTATAATACCAAAGGGTTGTAAGATATTGTGATAGTGTACAAGAACCATATACTACGTTAACAGAATACCTTTTAAATTTGTGTTTACATAATATGCGGATAAACTGAAGCGGGATTACATATCAGGTGGTAGAGTTAATAACGAGTAAATTTTTAATCATTTATATAGAATCGTGAGGGTTAATGATTCGTATTGTGAATGTGGGGAAAAGAAGTAGATATAGCAAGGCATGTTTTATTTGAATGTCCACTCACTGATGAGTGACAGTCATGTACGCTAAGAAGTTAACTTGGCTGCGACGCAAAACATATTAGGGATAACCAGTCGACTTGAATGTGGGTAATTTTTTTATTAATGCTATTGAAGGCCATGATATTTAAATAGCAGGGTAGTACGCATTTATTAATATTTCTTATAGGACATCTAGTGGGAGAAAAAAATAACTCCAAAATAATTGGTTGGTCTACTACACACACTTAAAATTCACTGGTTGTAGATGTACAAGAATGGCCAATCTCCTTAGTATATAATGCATTTACCAAAAAAATTAACCGTGTGTCACAACAGAAGTGTATTTTTGTTTAATTAATTCGTCGTTCGAATATATAAATTTGCCAACATCTCAAAACTATCAAAAAACTGGACATTGGCCTTTCTATATGTCAGGTACAGATTTAATCCAATATGAATCTTTAATTTGATTCATAGTGGATTGAATATTTAGGATTAAGTTATTATTAAATGTTAGAATAGACACTGTCGTTATTTCATTTCCTTCCAGTTCATTACAATCAAGCGCGTATACAAGGAGGGGTAATAGGGGCAACAACTTAAGGAATCCCAGACAAAATTCTGCGAGGGGGACCAACGATTTTGCGCTACACCACTTTGTATATGTATCAGAACTGAAAGGACATAGCCTCCATGTCCTTTCAGTTCTGATACATATACCCAGTGGCGTAGCGCAAAATCTTTGGCTCCCGCGCAGAATTTTGTCTGGGGCTCCTCTTCTAAACTCAGAAGGTTAATAATAATAACTTGCTGGCTATCAGTAACATGATCTGGAGCTGCTTCCCAGAGATCCTGCACCCAGAGTAAGGTTTTCCATGGTTTTCCCTTGTTCTTCGGCGAATGCTGGAAGAACTTAAGACGCTGCATGGGTGCAAACTGATAGCTAACTGATTTATTATATTTTATTATTAAGAATCACAGAGAAAATATTAAATTAGATGTAAGAATTCGAAATTCCATCCTGTACAATGCAAGTATTTAAATTCATTTTATTAATACGTAGTTGATAGGTACCGTGGCTTTTGCTGAAGTAGCGTCTACTTAACAGGAAATAATAGTCTATTTTCGTTTAAAGACTCGCGTAATTAAAATAATATGGTATTACTTTGTATGTTATCTGCTTCTTTGTTTATTGTATGTTACAAATGCTGTTCAGCAGTTCCCACGTTCCTCTCAAGTAGGGCGTTTGAAGATCAGAAAAATAACGCCTTCGGTCATACTTGCGCCCTCCTGTAAAGAGAGGCCGAACTAGTTATCGGTGCAAAATGACGTCACAACCAAAGTTTATAAAAACCCTTAACATTGCTGTTTTCAATTAATTAGTCCGCGGTCCTTCAATTTAGCTTCAGGAATAAGCACGCGTCCCCTTCGTCGGGCGTTTCTAATTCTTCAAATTAAAACTTCTCATCTTAAAATTTTGCATTTAAAATAAGCCTAAAAATTCGAGAACAGGAAGCAAAAGCTTTCCTCGAGAGGTGATTAGTGATTTTGTGCTAAATCCGTTTAAATTCCCCCTTTTGCTTTGCTTAAATTTTTGTGAGTGTTGTGAAGTATTTGTGCCCTAGAAGAATTAATTACCCACATCGGCCGATAAGATGTTCAAAATTTCTGCTTAAAACTAACCATTGCAAGTACATAAAAATCGTAACTCGTTCGCTCTCTCTCTCTCTCCCTTAATAAATATTTTTTTGTAGTAAAAATTACTTCTGCTTATGTTAAACGACAATATAGTATGTTAAAATATTCATTTAGATAATTGTGTTTTGGTTCTTTTTTGTTGTTCACTTGTTATTTCATTTAATTGTGTAGCTTGTTAATTCAATTCCAATGTCCTAAAATTTTCAATATATAATTGTGAAAAATTTGTCGTTCTATTATTTCGCCATTTTTAAAAGAAGTTCAGTTTGAACCTTAGTAAAGACCTGGAGAGGAAGTTAATTTTGTAAGAGAAAGCCGACGAGAGTGGTAAGTCGTCAATCTTTAGGCTAACTAACGGCCCTGCTTCGACTGACGGAGGAAAACACCGTTGGGAAACAACTTTGGCTAAAATTACTAAAACCATTCGCTACCGAACAAAAAGTCTGTTTCTCAGCGGTGGCTCGCCGGTCAAAAGAGCAGGAGGGGTTGTCTGTGAGACGGAATTTGGCTTAGTCTCATTTGAATTTGGGCTGGCCATCCCCAAAAGTTTCCAGACAAGAAAACCCGTTCCGTTACATAGAGCAGGAACATTGAATTTTGTATGGAATCCTAGAATAGGTAGCCTTGTGGAGTACCCAATAATTTAGCTTCTCATTAATAAAATATAGATCTCGTACCTGGTGGATGTCACGGTGCTGCCATCTGGTAGTGTTCTAGTTTCGGTCGTCACTTTCGTACGACCGTCGATATAGCTCGGATGATTCTTCAATTCGTTCGGCACGTTTTCAGTGTAAATCTTACGGACTACTGCTCTCGAATTCACTCGATTAGTGTCGTGGACGTCGGAAAACTGTGGCTCCTCCTGGCGAACAGTAGTAATCCTTTCGTAATGATCCCTGGAGTCGGAGGGTTGCACAAAATCCCCACTGGTAGAGCGGTGTTCGCTGGAGGTTTTCGACGAGGAAGTCGTCTTAGTAGAGCTGGTGTAAAACTTGGTATTATCATCACCACCGTGCGCCTCCTGTTTGATGACGTTGCGAGAAGACGCCTCAGTGGATTTCGTAAAGTTCTTATCGTCACCATCTTTGTAGACGCTCGCTTTCTGCTCGCTCTTAGCGGCGTATTGCAGCTCACCCCCTTCTACGGCGTCCTTTCCCGACGTCGTGGCCACTCTGGTGGTGGTATGTTTCTTCCCGTCTCTACTGGCTTCGTTGCTCTCCACTACGTTCCAACCGCGATCGTTCAAGTTTCTAGTCTCGACGATCCTATAAGAATCCTTGGTGGGCGACTCAGAATCCCTAATCTCCTTGCTCTTGAGACTGAGGAAGCTATGATCGGCCAAACTGTCCGCGTGGGTCGGCAAATCGGACTGCCTTGAAGCCTCCGACGTGAGATGTCGTTGTGATCTTGCTGGTGGTCGATGTCGAATGTTGTCTGTTCTCGGAGGAATCGCACAGCTCTTTCCCCCTGTTGTACAGATCCTTCAAACGTTCTTCTCTCACTTTGTACATCTCCGATCTGATATCCCTCTTCCTGTCCACGTCCTCCGCTTCTTGCCACTGTAATTCGAGATTGGATGATTTCGGAATGTTAAAACGGGGTGATGGGTCTTACCATTTGTCGTAATTGTACTTCGTCCGGAGTGAGTGGGATGTCGCTAGCGGCGTCCGAAGACATCTTTAGTTTAATCTACTCGTTAATCCAGTTCTCTTTCTGTAAAAAATAAAAAAAAGAATCATTACCATAACGACCTTTAGTTGCCTACACTATAAAAAAAATTACAGTAATTTTGCCATGGTAAATCAGGAATATTACATGTAATAATGTTGTGAATTTACCACAATAAATCATGTAAATTTTGTTTTACATGTTTTTTCTAAGATATTTAACATGGAAAAAGAAATTTCGGTAAAATTTATAGCTTTTTCATGTAAGTTTAAGATGTAACAAAAATTCAAATAGAAAATACAGGAAAAAACATGTACAATTTTGTATTTACTCTCAAAATTTACTTAAAAGTGTAAAATTGACATTTTTTTGGGGTATTTAGTGCACTTTAAAGTAATTTTACTAGTGAACTATTAATTTTGCTGTAAAAATATGAGGATCTTTTATATTTATTTGTTTTTACTTGAATTTTCGGGTAAAACTATAGATATCATGGAAAATACGAAATTCATACGCCGCAATGTGATTGGTTATTGGATTATTTATCTGTGCGCGTATAGGTAATTCTATTCGTTTGTCGAACTTATTATTGGCTCAATGATATCATGTACGTCACAAACAATCGTAGGTTTCGCGTAAGCGTGTTCATTCTTGATCCCTGGTTGAGCGATTCAGTATGACCTATTAAGTGCTATAAAAGAATTAGGTAAGTTGCTTACTCTCTTCATAAAAATACATATGAAAATTACTTCAGTGTTCGGTAAATATAGGGTTCATATAAATATTACATACGAATTTTACAGTACAATCTTTGAAAAACACATCAGCATGTGAAATTTACTAGATGGTAGAAATTTTAGCTTATGAAGCAAATTTACCTGTAAAATTGTAGGCAACTTTGTTACCAACAATTTTACATGTAATTTTACTGCAACTTTTTTTACAGTGTAGTTCTAATACATTAGAAAGTGACACATAAAGTAGCAGGAGCACAGAGATAAGACACAGAAGTGATACTTGGTGTATACCTTTGATGTTTTGTCACCAGAAGAATTATTTTTAACGCTACTTTATTATTTTAGCACCAGATGCCTTTCAATTAAAAATTTCTACTTTCTTTGTTTCTTTCGTCTCATTTACATCACATTTTGAATTGTTTGTCATCATTTTATTTATTAACTAAGTAAATCATATGGACAATATACTTTTGACAATTATATAATAGCCAATATAATTAATTCTACATTGTAATGCAGTAATTTAATTAAAAAGCAGGAAAGGTGCAAGAGGGTGTGTGAAAAGAATTGGAACGTTAGCCCCAAAATGGCTCTGTGACTATACACAAGGATAATTAGACCCATCATAACATACGCGGTAGTAGTATCGTGGGAGTCTCAGATACACAAACAATAATGAACAAAAGTGAATATTTTTCGCACGATGTTAAAGATATTTCAGAGATAATTGGAATCTTTTCAGTTAATGCTGATTTACTTATAAGCCAAAGTTATTTACAGTAACAGTGTTTGAAGGTTTTAAAACTGTTATACACGGGAAAAACGATCTTGTTGTTTTCAACATTTTTCATGCATTTGGTTACAGTTACTAAATTATTACTTGATTTAGGAATATTAAAAATATTCCTGTATTCAATCAAACAAATAATTTGGTTAGTAGATGTATGTGAAGCTAGCGCAGTATTTATTAATTTAACTATATATTTACATGGAAGTAAAAATAAATATCGCATTTTATTTTCGTATAACAGTTTTCTCCCAATATAGTACAGCAGATGACCAGATATACTTATGTGTAGTAGAGAAATTGTCGCATAGATGACGCATCTCCTATTTCATTCCAGTAACAGATAATATTTCGCACAAAATAGGCTGGAAACTACGATCGTAACATATTAATCTGGTATATTTACTAGAATTTCCCCCAATACTACTAGGATTTACAACATTCTAACGGCGAATCCCTTCTCCTTAGTGCATGTTTCTTTGAAAATGATTTATTTTCATTTCGATTGAAAATAATCACACGGCATTTTGTTGTATTTATGCTTAAGTCCAAAATGAATAAATGTTATAAGAAAAGGAAAAACCTCTTGAATCAAAATGCTTACGGTTTTCTGCCAATCTGCATAGTTTTCAAGTTCAAAATAAAGAGGACTTGAATCAAGTATCAATATCTTTCATTTAAAAGAATAAACTGGTTCAACGAAAAAGATATTATTTCCGAAGAAATGCGTGAATTTAAAATTATATTCCTTTTCATGGAAACACCAAATCATGTTGGCCATATAGAAAACGCAAAAACTTTTGGTTTTATGCAATTCCTTTTAAATGAAAAAGGATATTTCTCTCAGTGTACATAGACTGTTCAAATGCGTGAACTGGCATTAATTCCGCTTTAAATCTTTCTTATTGTTGTTGAGACTGGAGATAATCACCTTTTGCTTCATGCAATACAGGGTATTCCTCGTAACTGGTTCATTAAAAGTTTATGATATTCTATTATTTACTTATATTTGAGATTTTGGCACCAGTATCTGTTCGATTGGAATTATAAATGTAAAATACCTTAAGCAAAATATCACTTCCGGTTGACCGGAAATGGATGTCAACTTTCTTATTTTAAATAGAATGATATAATTTTTTATTCATTTTTGGATTCTACAACTATAAATACGTCAGTTTTCATTAGCTATTCCTATAGCTACATGTTGCCGTTTTTGAGTTATTTAAGTTTTTCTTTTTTTTTTGTTATAATCATTGCATCATTGGGAAATTAATATCTCGGTTAATACTGCAAGTAGAGACTCCAAATTTGCTATGTTATGAATGTAGATATAACTTTAAGAAACGGTAAGCACACTTTACATTCTAACATACAGGGTGTTCAAAACTGAGAAACAAAGTGACATATTTTCAAATGTAGAAAACTCATTTTTTTTTAAATAAAACACTCTGTATTTTAATTCGGAATTAGGAAGTAAATATCATCCCCTATCACTTTATATCAGCATTCCCTATACCTATCTTTAATAGATTTTGAGATATGAGCGACTTTTTGTTAAACAGACTAAGTAGCCCTATCTTTAAATGTTTGTAGCTGGCTCTGAAATGGATTCACGTCAAATTCATGTATTATTTTTGAATAACCATACAAGAATATCTGTTCGGATAGTCATTTCTATTAATATTGCGTTGTACGAAAGTCTAATTACAATGATATACATAAACACTTTTGATTAGCCAATGAATTTGACATTAATCCCATTCAGAGCCAGCTAGAAACACGCAAAGATAGGGCTACTTAGTCTGTTTAACAAAAAGTCGTTCATATCTCAAAATCTATTAAAGATAGGTATAGGGAATGCTGATATAAAGTGAAAGGGGATGATATTTACTTCTTAACTCCGAATTAAAATACAGGGTGTTCTATTTAAAAAAAATGAGTTTTCTACATTTGAAAATATGTCACTTTGTTCCTCAGTTTTGAACATCCTGTATGTTAGAATGTAAAGTGTGTGTACCGTTTCTTAGGGTTATATCTACATTCATAACATAGCAAATTTGGAATCTCTACTTGCAGTATTAACCGAGATATTAATTTCTCAATGATGCAATGATTATGACTAAAAAAAAAGAGAAAACTTAAATAACTCAAAAACGGCAACATGTAGCTATAGGAATGGCTAATGAAAACTGACGTATTTATAGTTGTAGAATCCAAAAATGAATAAAAAATTAGATCATTCTATTTAACATAAGAAAGTTGACATCCATTTCCGGTCAACCGGAAGTGATATTTTGGTTAAAGTATTTTACATTTATAGTTCCAATCAAACAGATACTGGTGCCAAAATCTCAAATATAAGTAAATAATAGAACATCATAAACTTTTAATGAACCAATTACGTGGAATACCCTGTATATTTCAGAAAACACTCTGCATCATATGACAAAAAAATCCAATGATGATAATCTTCTTAAGACGAAAATACCGTATAATAAATATTATGCAGGTAGGTGTTGTATCTACTGCCGTTTCGCCGAAACTCCTCCGTGTTAATTAGCAAAGATCAGGTGATAATTGCGTGTACAGACAACATCCAGATTCCAGAAAATATATAGTGTGCGAGACGCCGGCCGGCCGTAAGAAACCAAAACACGTAGGCGTTCTTTTCTCGCATCCAAATCGACCTTGTCGCTTCGTTAAGATCTATAATACTGATCGCCATTAATAAATACTTATTACATAAATATCTAACACGTAACACGCACATAAATATCCCTGATGGGCGTCCCTACGCAAATTGTCACAGATTGACACCTACGGGCAGCACGTAAACAATCAAACCTGATGGTAATTGTTCGTCTTGCGCCTCGCGTGTTCTATCCGTCTAGTTCTAGTATATGTACGTATATACATAGCTCTGACATCATCATCAGGCACGGAGGAGAACTTGCCGATGTAAAGATTGATCTCTTGCTCTCTCTTGACGGTCCCATTAATATATAACCATTGCCGTTACATTATTGTGTGTGCATACATATAAAACTTCAAATCGCGCGCATTCGGTCTATTTTTATAGGTGACTCCGGATGCCTGTTGCTGCTGTTAATTGGACCGGAGGCGCACGATTTGCGTTAGATATTGAATTAAATGGATGAGAGAGATATCAGATCCCTCGGTCGGCGCTTAAATTACAGGTGGGAAGTGATAATAATAGCAATTCATTGATAATTGAATCGACAAACAACAACAGCCACATATCAGTGTAATATACAACGACCGGCATAAATGTTGCAACATATGCACTCAGAAAAATAAGAAATATGGAAATCTAAATTGGTAGAAAATTCGTATTAGCGTCCTGAGATGATCCGTCTGAATATCAGGAATGTGGTCGCATTAGGAATTAGTTTTATTTACGCGGAAAGCGATATTGGTGTTGCCACAACACATACATACGTTTTTTGTTTGACCGGTGATTTTAGATGATCTTGAAAAGTTATTTTTAAACATGACATCTGGCATTTTACTGCATTCGTGTTGGAACATAATGTATATCTCGTATGTTACATAAAAATACAATAGATATACCTATACATAAATTACACGCGTATTATCAATTTGAGGCAATATACAGGGTATTCCACGTAAGTGATTCATTAAAAGTTTATGATGTTTTATTATTTACTTATATTTGAGATTTTGGCACCAGTATTTGTTCGATTGGAACTATAAATGTAAAATACTTTAACGAAAATATCAATTCCGGTTGACCGGAAATGGATGTCAACTTTGTTTTTTTAAATAGAATGATATAATCTTTTATTCATTTTTGGATTCTACAACTATAAATACGTCAGTTTTCATTAGCTATTCCTATAGCTACATGTTGCCGTTTTTGAGTTATTTAAGTTTTTCTTTTTTTTTAGTCATAATTAGAGACCGGATTATATGCAAAGTGCATATATTTTATTTTTTGCATATCTTTAATTATAGTCTATATGTAGACGTATTACACTAATTGAGGTTAATTAGCGCTAATTAGTGATTGCATATTTCGGCATTTCTATGCATATTTTTAAAAACGTTGCATATATTGCATATTTAAGCTTTTTCTTATCCTTTCTATTAGTAAAAATTCCTAGTAATATAGATCGACAACCGACAATTCTCAGAACGATAAATCTTTTATTAGATTGGTTTCTCTAATACTTTTTTCCAAGAACTGCACGTGTTTAATTTCGCCTAGCAGAAGGGATGTGGTAAATACGTTTTATTATTATTAATTCCCAAATAAACTATTCGTTCATTGAATATCTTTGAGCGAAACAGCATGTAATTGTGTTACGTTTTTAAATACTGTGCGTACATACAATGAGTATGGCGAACAAAATTTCTTTATGGATTAAGCCATATCCTGAACTGGTAAAGGATGGCGACAACATATTTTGTAGAGCCTGCAGTAAACTGGTGAGTTTAATTTTACTAAAAGCTTTACAATTGTTTTTAAATTCTTTAACTTTTGATATAAAATGACAATTGTTGTTGTAGGTGTCTTCTGAGAGAAAATACCTGATTGATCAACACGCTAAAACTCCATCACATATTGGAAAATGTGAAAAACTAAAGCGATCCGCATGTGTGCAGCAATCTATACGTCAATGTGTAGCATCAACTTCACGAAACTCAGAACAAGAAGAATATAATACGGATCTGTGTAACGCATTAATTTCGTCTAACATACCATTAGCAAGATTAAACAATGTTAATTTGAAATCATTTCTGCAAAAATATTGCATACAACATAATATACCTGACGAAAGTACCTTACGAAAAAATTATGTCACATCTTGTTACCAGCAAACAATAGCAGAAATTCGACAATTGGTAGCGAATAATTTTATTTATATCATGGTAGATGAAAGTACGGATAAGTGTGGCCGTTATATTGCCCATTTGTTAATAGGAATTCTTCATGAAGATATTGTAGGTAAATCATGTGTAGAATATTAGTTTTTAAGAAGTTGATAACACGATAAGTTGTTGTGAAGCGAATTGAGAATAAACGTGCGAATATCCTTTTTGAATGTGTACTTTTATTATAAAACCCACGAAAGACAACACATGTTTAATTTATTGTAAAGAACTTCAAAAAACAAATAATGTGACAATTGCCCAATTCGTTCAAGAAGGTTTATCAAATTTCTTTTTACCTGGAACTATACCTTGTGAAAAAAATTACTAATGTTGTCCGACGCTGCACCATACATGATAAAAGCCGCGCAAAATTTAAAAAAAATTTATAGTAACATTATTCATATCACTTGTTTAGCTCATGGGTTTAATCGTGTAGCCGAAGACACTAGGAATCAATTCCCTTTGATTAATGATTTAATTAGCAATGTCAAAAAAGTATCTTTAAAAGCACCTTTACGAATCCAATTTTATAAGGAGCGACTTCCCGGTGTTAAGTTGCCTCCTGAACCGATTATTACGAGATGGGGTACATGGTTAGAGGCTGCAATTTTTTTCGCCGATAATTTTGAAGGAATAAAAAATGTAATTCTTGAAATCACTGCTGACTGCATTGCTCTAGAAAATTGTAAAAAGATAGTAACATCAACAGAATTGCAGCAAATTATAGTTTTGTTTCAAGTTCCATTCGTAAACTAGAAACGCAAGGGATGTCGCTCTCGGAATCAGTCGAAATAGTAGACGAATTTGATATGCTATGTAAGAAGGTTAAGGGTACAAGAGGTAATTCTATATACGATAAATTTAAAAAAGTGATAAATAAAAATGCGGGGTATTTGAAATTGAAGAAAGTTAAGAAAATTTTAGAAGGTGAAACAGTAAACGATTTCGATTTTAATTTTAGTTTAGAATGTATTGTAAAGTTAAAAAATGCACCAATTACATCTGTGGATGTTGAAAGAAGCTTTTCTATTTCGAAACATATATATTCTGATAGAAGACAAAACTTTCTTTTACGCAATTTTGAAAAATATTTAATTATAAATTGTTTTAGAAATATGTATGTTGTGAAAAAATTTTGTGCAATAAAGTTAATGTTTAAATTTCTGCTCTTATTTATTTTATGTAAAAATGTTGCGTATATTGTCGCAATTTTTTTGCATATATGCCCCAGGTTTATGCATATTTTCTCAAAAATCGATGCATATATATGCGCATATATTCCAGTTTTTCTTTGCATATGATCCGGTCTCTATACATAACAATCACACCAAGTCGAAGTTCCAGTGTTAGTTTCCGTCACTTTAATGCTGATTGAGTATAAAAAATAAATGCATACCACATATTTAATAGCCATTTAATACCTACCAGAAATATAAATTAAAAATATTTACGAAACAAAAATCTGTAAAACATACAATTTATAAATATTATCAGTGCTACTTGGGTTTCATCCATATTCTCAATCGGAATATTAACAGATTTAAACCAGAATCAACCCACCGACAAGTGTTAACGCGTGCTGTCATTTAATTAGGTTAATAGTACACAATAATTTTCAGTAAACCGTGCAACGTCTGTCTCATAATTCATGCAGGTCGCAAATATTGCGCAACAATCGTGTGTCCAGGGCCGACTGTACAAAAAAAAAATAAAAAGAGTGCAAATCTTGACCTTATATGGAACGCGTCAGGTCCATAAGCGATATACATATATGTACTTATATGGAAAAAATAGGTTACGCTACGTGCCCATTACATTATATATATATATATTTAGTAATCAGGTTCTTTTCTCGGTATCCGAAGTTGCTGACACGTTTTTGCCAGTGTGTAAGAATGCATCATCACAATTCGACCTTAACACACAATTACAATATAAGCAGGTTAAAATTTTATCGATGATGCTTACATATGTATATATGTTTGTTTATGTATTTGTGGTATCACATCAGCAAACAACAATATAAATCATGCTTATACGAAGAAGAATGTTTCATTTTCTTAATATTCTAAGTTTAAAACGTATTTATTTATATGTGAGTACGTGATGTATTTCTTACGTTACTTTCCCAATGCAGCATCGAAATTCTCCACTAGCTACGGATCGATCTAATAATAAGCATGGCCTTATACAAACACCACCGGAAAACCGGCTAATGACGACTGATTATAGCCATCAATATTATTTACCATAAATGGAGATTATATTATTTTATTATACAAATTTTACGATAACAAGATAATATAAATTATCGTAAACATATCGTAAGAGACCACGTAAAAGTCATCTGCATGATTATCACGATACATACATAGTACATACATAGGTTAATTTGCAATGTTAGTAATGTTGTACCATCATCGTCAAAATCGTCGTTGTCTTCATTAATTGATTGTCGAACGTAGGTTAACAATGTATTTGTTGTAATGTGTTCGATCTATTTTTACTTTCGATGAGTAATACTTTCGCCCATGCTTGCACGCATGTCAGGCGAATTCTGTAGGCGGAAAAGGCACGACAGAAAAAAACGAAATCCAGAACTTTTAAGAATTATCTTTCCGGTAAGTTGCGGGGGCGCACAACTTGCTAATATCTATCCCACGCTTGAATATTAAATTTTAATTCTACCGGGATAGGTGTTATGTTTATGTGTACCGAAAATTTCTACAAGTATTGCCACAATATGAATAAATCTTAACATCAATTCATATTCAAGCATTGTCAATAGTTGTAGTTACACACAGTTACACAGTTGAAAATGTTAAGTATAGTCAAATATTTTAGTGTTGATTTTTACAAACTTTGCCAGACGAGTTGACTACGTGTATTTAATAGAACAGAAATTACTAGAATTTCGTGTGAATTCTTTGTTCAGATATGAGGATTTACTATTTTTCTAGACATTCAGAAGCATCAACCAATCAAAATTTTTTCCTCGGATAGAAATATAGAAACCCCACCTAATCTAATACGTTATTGCATTATACGCACCACCTGCATTGCACGTGTATCTGTTTTCGGGTTTATTTCTGTGTATTAACATATACAAACAAACCACCAAACATGTACTGACCTGCAAGTGTAACTTTGTGTTATTAAACGTTAATTCCAGTGTGCATAAAAAATTTCAACATCTTAAAGATGTATTGGGAACATCTATTTACGTAATTAGTTCAGATTTGAGTCAAATAGCATAAACATTCACTTAATTTTATAATGGTTCTCAAAAAATCATTTTAAAATTGACACGTTTAGTTGAAACCAAAACTTTTGAATGAGTGGTTCTTCATATTTATAATTGAGAAAACGTCTTAAAGAGAGAATATTACAGCACTAAGAAATAGGAGTTGCATATTAAAAAGACGTCGTGTTTAGAAAACGATGTTAAATCACCCAATAGATCGCATTCATTTAGTTAAACAGCTAGTAAATTTGTCTAGTCTAGATCAAATAAAATGTGACTAGAAGTATTTTATAATTCCACGTGTCAGTTGGACAAAATAACCCCTTAGCAATAGACAATACTTGACTATCTTTGCTCGTCAAATTTACACTTGTATAATTCTCGACAAAATAACACGAAAAGAGTGTGGACTTCTCCTGACTATTAAATTAGTCAAAAAAGTGTTAAAATTTTCAACAGTGTATTTACAAATATGTATTTGTTGATAAAATGGTCCAGCAACGGGATACATTCAACCTCGGAACAAATCAGTTAGAAATATTTTTTTTATCTTGTATATACATACTAAAAAAATGGTACAATTCCTGTACAGTTTTTCGGGCAATCTTGTGCCCCTAAAACCGTGCCTTTAGAAATAATATTTCTAACTATAAGTCATTTTTTCGAAGACTTTTTTCATGTAACGTGGAACATTAATAGTAAAATTTCGAAATGTGGATATTTTTTCAGGATTTTTTCATATAGTGTGGAACACACACAAGTAAAATTTCTAAAGTAATGATAATTTCCATAGAAATTTTACTTGTTTAAAAGTAAGATTATAAAGAAAGGTTTAGTATTTCTAATTTTTTTCCTAACAAACAGGAAAATATCGTCGAAATGAAAATGCCTTGGTAGTAGAGTGTATTTAATTAGAATTTAATGCATAAAAGACAAACAAAATATGAAAATTTCTATTGCTTACTCAAAAACCACTGCATGTCAGTTACCCCTTGCCGCTAATGTGGAGTAGCGGTTTAAACGCAAAAATCAAAGGCCACCCTGCCATGCAATCGGACAACTGTTGTGATAACACAGGCAAGTAATAGATAAATATTTGATAACTACACACAAAAAAATCTATTATCAATCTGAATATTTTTATTTATTCAGAAATCGAAACTTAACATATATTTAAATGAACTAAATCTTATTGGTTAGAACATAAGGGTAAATTCTCTGAAAACAAAATATACTCTTAGAACAAATAGTATAAATATTTGCATGAAGTATACTTCCCCCAAATGAACATTGTTATTGTATTGTAAGGAATAAATCTATGCAATCATAGTGAGAAAGTCTGTAGATACAAAATAAAATCGCTTATACGTTTGGTATAATGAATTACTATATAAAATTATTAAATGTTTTGTACTGAAAACATGAAATATCAAATTGAAATTACTATAATATCGAAACATTTGAAATGAATTTTACCCCACCATTTATTGCACTAAAACTTATCTGTCATTGGTTCCTTCTCTTTTAGGGTAGTTTAGGGGTGTTTTGCATAAACATACGCTTTACTTGGCGTCACTTTTTGATTGATCAGCGAACAGTGTTGTTGGTTGTGCGCGTATAAGTAAATCTAAATGGATACCCCAGCCGTTTCACAACTACTTAGAGAATGGGGTGGAATGGGGCTGATGCACAGATGCTACCATTAAAATATTCGAAGGTAAGTACGTACGTGTTATCTAATATTAAAGGAATATTGGTTTAAAAAACGTTGAAATAATACTTAGAGTCAGCGCCATTGTGTCGATAATATCTGAACATGGTAGGTGTGTACATTAATAAACATATGTAAGTATTTACTAGTTATTAGTTTTCGGTAAGTAATACCAACAAATTATTATACTGATTGAAATTATATCAGTAACTAACGCCGACTAGATACCAGGCCCAGGCATTGAGTGGGAAGTATTTCGAGAACACCGGTCGCAACGACGGATACGCATAACATCTATACCTCTACGCATCAATATCCCGTGCGCACTCCTGGAGTACCCCGATACCTTACCTTCTCCCAAACATTGTAAAACTATAAAGTATGACAGTAAATTTATTTAATTATATAATATTTCTTTATTTATTAATTTTCCCCTACCCAGGTTTTTTGGTGTTACAGACACAAAATTAGTAGGTAATTAGTACCCTTGAATAGTAGAAATGCTTAGATTAAGCAGGTAAGTATTATCAGTTCAATATGCTTATATTTTGGAAGCAAATAATGGTAATACTTCAAATGATACTTTTATATACTTCTACCAAATGTACATAAATTATTAAGGCTTAATATGATAGTTTCCAGTTGAGAAAATCTAAAATAATTATTTTTGTGGTGAGAATATTATATGTTCATAATGATTTTAGTATATTGATTACATTTGAGCTAAAAAAATATTTCGTCTAACAAATTCACGGGTTTGGAAAACTGAACAAATTTTATTCTCAATATAATAATAAAGTTTTTTGTACAGAATTTTATAGAATTTAATACTGCAAAACCTAAAAATATTCCTGGCTATAGAGAATGTCCCAAAAACAGATAAACGCATGCTTACTCTGTTATTTTAAATGGAACACCCTGTATATTATTCTACTTTTTAATTCTAGAAAAATAACATCATTTTATATAAACTACTAATAGCTATAGGCGATGTATTGTCTTGTATTTGTATTTATTTTAGATATTCATACTTAAGCACCACACATACATACTTATTTTGATACAAAGTCTTTTAAGGGCAGTTTTTCAAACGACGAATCTAGAAAGCGCTTATGAAACGAATTCTGTATGGTATTTTGTCTCTCTCTTCTCTCCTTTTTATTTTAAGATATTCCGGTAAAAGCCCTTTATAAACATATGAACCCACTAGTTCTAGCACTTATCTGAGAGTATTTATTATAGCATAAAAAGTTTTAATACGGCAATTTCGCTTTACATTTTTAGAATCGCGGGATTCCACTATAACTAATCAAGTTAAAATTTTATTATGCGCTCAGCAACATTTAATTAATCTCATTACTTATTACGTATTATCAGAGGTGTAAAAATATAATATTACTTCCATAAAAACATACTAAAAATTAATTATATTACAACATTAATAATTATTAATAACTTACTAGCAAAAATATTACCTGTTGTCCCAAGAAGAAACTTGTGAGATAGTTCTTGAAATTGTCCAATGGACACACTCGCTGAATTGTTGTTTTCTCAACGTTTTCTTTAAAATATATATTTAAAGATTGTCACGTAATTGAGATAAACTTTCGATTTCGAAAAATGCATTTGATAAAGTTTCTTTAGTCCAATATTAAGACGCCCGTGTTAGTTACTGAGACAACTGTCACGTTTATGTTTCAGAAACAAAAAAAAAAATAGTTTACTTCTTATTATTATTATTATGATGCGGCAAGTGTTATTTCGGAACTGGCGAGCACTCGGTTCGATATTCGACTGAAGAAATCCGACAGATTTACTGCTAAATGTTCGGAGTCAAGAGGAGGACACCTATGCAGAGCCGTGACTCCAGTCCGCCCGCCAAAATCTGACGTCACGTGCGCTACAAATATTCTCCGTTTAAGGAGCAAACGTAACAATACATTATAGGTATACGTATATAAACTGTAACCAAGATAGAAGTAAATACATAGATACGTATTTACGTATATATCTAGGTATTACATATTTTATAAACAACCAGATGTTTACATGCTTCTGATGTTGAATAAAATGGCGATTAATCCTCAGCATATAACTAATATTTTAATTAAGGTATAATTTTTAATTTATTAAAAAAAAAATAATAATTAAGGTATGATATACACAGTGTGAGTTGTTAAGAATGGGAAATCTGGAAACTGGGAATAGTAGAGTCTAAAACATGAGGATTGAGCGCAACTTGCCTTATGCAAATATTGCTCGTTTAAGACATACAGGATGTTCAAGTTAGTAATGTTTTTTCTTCTAAATTTCCCAATAATTTAGCAAGTTTTCATAGAATCCACATGAAAATTGGTATATATTCAACTAGAAATTAAATAAATAAATAAATATAATTTATTGGTGCTGGCTATACAAAAGTATTTACACAAGTCATAAGTCTAATTTAAGTTATTTAATAATATATATAATATAATAAATATAGTAACAATAAAATCAAAGTGAGCACCAAATGCGGAGGTACATCTACAAAAAGTGTTGAAAATACTCCTCACTTGTATAAAAAGCTTGATGAATTAATATTTTTTTTATAGAACATTCTTCAACAACTTTCCACTTAGTTCTCTAATATTTTGTGGGAGAACATTGTAAAACTTTATGCCTTGATGGTAAGACATCATTTGTGTGGAACTGAGGCGAGTATACTTAATGCTTAAATCATTTTTGTTTCTTGTGTTATAACCGTGAAATGCAGCATTAGTAGAGTAACAATTTATATTTTTTTTAACGTACATAAGACATTGCAACATAAACTGGCATGGAAAACTTAAAATTTTTAATCTTCTCGACAGTCAACACGAAATGATAAATTACTTTGCAGTCCAAAAATTCTAAGACTCGGATAGCTATGACCCCATAGCAAAATTCCATATGACTTAACTGTGTGGAAAAGAGAAAAATAAGCAGCTTTTAAGACACCTTCTGATACCGACGTTGACAAACTTCTTAATAGGAATAATGTTTTTCCGAGTTTATTTGCAATGTAATCAGTATGCGCTTCCCAGCCCAGTTTAGGCTCGAGGAAAACTCCTAAGTATTTGATTGAATCAGGATTATCCTACTTGGCAAGTAATGTTGCAGATATCCCAGTAATATTACATTATTTACCAGACAGCAATGTTAAACAAAAACATGTTACTGAAATTTTGCAGCAACATTAAATAATGATAGAAATATTGCAGGCCATTACAGTAACATTTCAATGTAATCAGGAAAAAAAATTTTAAAACATGTCGAAAACAAAGACTTTGTCGTCAGAAATGTTGAGGTAATATTTAGTTGTAACATTGCCATATTTACAAGGTGAATCATTACAAGGAATGTTACAACATTTGCGCTTGTAACATTAATATAAATAAAATAGTTTTTCTGATCTCTATTTTTGACGGTGTCTTTTGTTTTAATTTCAGAGAGAATTAGAAGAAATATTGTACTCACAGATACAGAATACGAAATAACTGTCATGGAATGGTTTCGTTATGCAAAACATAGATTTGATAGAAAAACAGCAAAACATTCAAAGGAATAAAATGCATTCGGGGCGTTTTTCTTATGTGTTGTGAGTTTTTGTTTAGATTCTTTTCATGTTAATTTATGTGCCCCATAATCTGTTTCCAATACTGAAGTTTATTAAAATGGAATTTAATGTACTTTTTTTTTAATCAATAAATGCCATTATTGTCTTCTGTAAGCAGCATTTTACTTTTTAAAGTATTTATTAATGTATTTCGTTTACTTAAATAGCTATTTATAATATTATTCATAGTATTACTATTTAGTTTTTACATAGAACTGTATGATATATGATTGACCATTTTAATGTATCTGCAAAAATAACTACAAAAAAAGACTTATAATGTTATATTATAAAAATGTCTTATCCATTATATTTTTCTGGCATTAATGTTTAATGTTAATATTGTAATTTTATTAAGAGAAGATAAATTCGTATAAACAGAGGGGCCCGATCTATCGAGGGTAACATGAAATTATAATATTAACATTCAATTTCAATAAGACTGATTGAGATTCTGTTTTATATTAATTAATATACCCTCTCGATAAACCTCAACATCATGTTTCTTGTACAATGCAGCAAGAACTTTTGAAGTAAATAAAAGATCCTAATAGAAACATTAGTGTAGATATATTTATAGAAACATTTAATTGTCACATTGTATCAATATTTCTCTTTAACATATGAGAAATGTTACGGAAGAGCTATACTTCAACATTAATCGTCATGTTAAAGTAATATTACTTGAAGACCTCGTATTAACATTACTGGGAAATATTGTTTCTTAACATCGCTTAGGCGGACATTAAACAGTCGTAGAAATGTTACTGCATGTGTTACATTGTATATATTTTTGTAACATTTCGCGTTACAAGATAACATTTAGACGACGTTATAGTCATGTTATTTTGCCAAGTGGGATTTATTTCAGTGTTTCTTTTGGAAAATACAATTATTTTTGTTTTACTTTCGTTTAGAACCAGCTTGTTTGAGGAAAACCAAGAGCTCGCTGCATTATTTGCCAAATTACTTCTCTTCACAACCCTTTTGATCTCCGCTGACTTGACTAATAAAGTAGTATCATCAGCGAAAAGAAATTAGTATTGAATTCTATGGAGCAGAAAACTTATATTCTTTAATAAAAAATAACCCTACACTCAAAAAACGATAGTTGTTAAATTAACCAAATTTTGTTTAGTTTAATAGATTAAATACGATCAAGACACTTTATTACCTGGACAAAACACTTATGTTACCATTTTATGGTTAGATTTAAAAAACAGAAAGATGATTAATTAAGATTTCAAAATTTCATCTTTAAAAATGGTGGAGTGGTAAGCCATTAAACCCTTTTCTTTCCAGATAAAACAACAAAGAGCTAAAAAATGACGATCAAAATCATTTGCTACTTCATATTAATTTGTTTCTTTTAAAGTGGTATATTCAGATATTCGATAAAATTCTGGGTGTTTCATGTTAAAATTTGCTGGAAAATGGACACTGTATACCGTAAATATTTTTAAGATATATAAAATAATTCATACATATCTTTTTATTAAAACTTTCTAGTTTATGGCTATATAATCTTACGTTTTCGAACATTTGTGACACTATGTATATATGTTGATATATATATACCTAAGAAAAAATCAAATTCGTTCAATTATAAATACGCATAAACAAGACATACGTAGTTATACGACTTAATAATGACGTCATCTTTTACACCTACCCGCGCCAAATGTATAATATACTTGTTTCCTTTTTTGGTGTGGATATAAAAGAGCACACCACGCATAACATCCACGAAGTACTTTCGAGTGCAACTTATAGTTAGAACAAGCTTAGCAATGGAATGCAAATTTAATAATAATAAAGATAATTGATGGGGTACAATTTTGGAGCTTTTTGTACCAACTCAAACTGAATTGATTGATTTAGTTTGATTTGCGTGTAGCAGCCAATCTAATCACATTTATGTTTTCGCAAATATTTATTAGAACGGATTCGATGCATCATTTAGGTGTATGTAAGTTATGATGTTCCTTATCAGAGATAATTTGAAAGAATCGTGAAAAATTATATCATACGTTTGGTAACTTTCATCAGAATAATATACTACGTTTGTACTGACATACAATATTAAATACCTATAAATACATGTCGAACACACAAACTTGGAAATTGCAAGGTCGCTTTTTACTCATTCATAACGAACATCTGCTTATAAAAATACCACAAAGACGATAATGTGCCCCATTGGATCTAATCAGCTTGGTGCTGTTTGCATCGCATTCTCTAAAGGCGTAAATTGTGCCGGTATCCAGTTCGGAATCGAAGATGCAACAAGGATATAAGGACAGAAAAAGCCATATGCATTTACATGGGTATCGGGCAATAATTACGTATAATCGGGTTTTCGTGTGACGAGGTAAAGTTTAGTTTATTCCAGAATTTCTGGGTGATTCAGTGCTTCAGATCGAGCGTCAGTTTAAAAAAGCCATAACAAACATTAAATGATTTTTAAGGGAACATTTACTAATTTTTTTTCTTTTCTTTTTCTGATATTAAGGCAAAATGCACACTCAGATTAGCAGAAGATATTCCTAGAATATTGTTTAAATATGATTTTAAATATTTACATATACAGTGAACGGCAGAAAGTGCGTAGCGTATGAGATTTTTTTGTCTTTGAATTTAGTAACTATTTTTTCATACAAGTTACCTCTGAATATCTCGAAAATGAAAAACACTCATAAAATTTGCGGAATTTTAATTGTATACGAGGGAAGATCAAAAATATGAAACTACGCTAAGACGAGGTATCTCAGTTTTTGGATTTAGAAGATTCTTTTATTAATAAATGTTGTTTTAAATTCAACGCTATATCTATATATATGAAGTTTCACTTTTAGCAAAAAATGAGATTTAATTGTTTTTTTTTTCGGGACTACCTGTATATAAAAGCGACTAAGGTCATAGAGCTGTCATATCTATTTTATGTATAATTTGTGAGAGAAAATCATGCATACTATGTCAAATTAGTTAGTTTATAAATTTTTATAGCCTTGAAAAGGAAAACTGCAAAATGGGAATTATATGGGAATTAATTTTGCTGCACAATTTGTTTTGTTTTGAAATAAAACAAAATAACTATAACATAGACCACATTTCCAATGTTTTTTTGCCCCAAAACTACCAAATGCTTCTTTCTTTTCCTCTTCGAAGTCTTTTCTTTCTGACTTCCAAGATCGCCAGACCTATCCCCAATGGATTTCTTTTTTTGGGACTACATAAAAAAACATCTGTTGTTGACATTATTGCAAATGCATTGTTTTATTTTTTCTTTTGCTTGTGGTGATCAACATTAAGACCTACATAAAAAGAAAGACGAAGTTAAACTAATTGCGTCTTTCTAAAACAATTACTAAAAACTAAAATTTGAATTTGATATTTTGATTATTTTGTTTAATTTGAAAACAAAACATATTGTGCAGTAAAAATATATTTTCCCAGCAGGAAGGAAAGTGTCCACTTTTCTCCCTCATTTGGGGGAGGAAAATTGTGCTTTTCCTTCCTAGGGAGGAGAAGTAAGTGACATTGACGTGATGAAACTGTGCATTTTATAATATGTGTCATTACTGATAGATGATATTAGTGCATTCGACCCAGTCTGAGTCCATTTATGAGATAATTGCTAAATTATTAGGTATTAAATTTCAATTAAACTATTATTAAACACTTTTAAAACGACGCTAACTTGACAGTTCTCAAAAAATATTTGACAGATTAAGCCTACTATCTATCATGTCACTCACAGGTATGTTTTTATTATTTTTAAACATTTAGTTAAAATTGGACTGACTGGGAAAAAAATAGTATTCAAACCACGTGAGGAAAGTATAAGTGAAACTTCATATTTGGATATAGCGTTTGTTGTCGACACTCTTCTTTTGAAAGAATACAAGCACTGCTTAATTTAAAATGGTTTAATATATATTATAGGCGGTTTGAAATATACTACTATAATATTGCATACAACTTTGATATTTAACGTGAACTCTTAAATAACGTCTTTAACAGTCTCTAAAATCTCGCTCGACACTTGACTGACCATATTTTCTCTACTCTGCACTACTACCAACTTTCGTTTTACAAAATTCCCCAAACCCACTAAAAAAAAATTGTTAATACGTTGAATTTGTAACAACATTTATTAATAAAAGCATCTTCTAAGCCCAAAAACTGAGACACTTTATATTTTGGTGACATATATGAACTGTCAAATTGATTAGTGCGTGCGTGCACTGTGACCAACGATTAAAAAATAAAAATATAGCTTTACTCTAATCAGGAAAGTATTTGAAAGCAGGCTATTGGTTCAACCGAATCATTTTTTGGTGATGTTATTGCGGTGAATCACGAAGAATCGCAAGTTAGTTAGTTTGACGTGTTAAATCTTGTTTCAAATTAGTGTAATCTGATAGGTTATTATACTCGTTTGTATGTATGTACATTCGACATTATGTACTTATATTGGAAACTTCTCCTAGACCCCTCGCCACAAACTGCACTAAACTGGACGTACGTTTCAATAGCAAAGCTATCATCATCAGCAGAAACACTGAACTATCCAGTTCAGTGTTTCTGCTGATGAAACGTACTGATGTGGTTTGCAACCCATGTTTCGCGAGTGTATTTTAAGTTGCCTATTTTGTCAGAATTTTCACGTATTTTGCTGAATCATTGTATAGAGAAATTACCACAATAATGTTTATTTTTGTTTTTAATTTCATTCATTTAGATGTCTAGTTTTCTTCTTTTGAATATACTTATATATTTTCAAACTTAATATAAGTGCGCGTTAAACGTCGTTCCTGGAGTAATTCTAACGCATTTTTGTTTTAAATCAGTTTGGTATTATTTGGTTTATTTCTTACTATCTATCTTGTCATTTGATATTTACAGTAATAATTTCTTTATTAATTTTATCTTCTTCTGTTGGACTATGGCTGGGAATAATTCAAAAATCAAAACTGGTTACGTTTCGGTTTATTGTGAACTTTTTTCAAACCATCTAAGTTAAATTTACGAATTAATATTGTCGTTAACATGTAACATTGTACATTGTGTTTGTCCCATTTACAATTTTAAAATGTTTTTCTAATGATGAACCTATGACATAAAACCATCCCAGTAAACCAAATTCAAATTTCCCGCAATTATATTTAGTAACTTCAACTTAAAGGTATTCAAATAACTATTAATCTAATACAAAATCGTAGGAAATTACATGCTTGAATGTTGAAGTTACTGAAAATAATTGAGGGAAATTTGAATTTGGTTTACTGGGATGTTGGTTTATACAGAGTGTGAACACAAATTTTAATTTAGATAGTTTGAAAAAGGTTTACAATAAACCGAAACGTAACCAGTTTTGACTTTTGAATTATTCCCAGCCATAGTCCAACAGAAGAAGATAAAATTAATATCTGATTATTGGCTAAAAAATACCAGATGATAATAATTTATTTATTACCATTTAAATTCCACATAAGATGCTATTACATATATCATTAATTTGGAAAAAAAACATGACAACTCGAAATTGGAGATTTATTTTGTTTTTAATGCTAAAACATACCCAAAATGTATACACCATTGTATACAGGGTGAGTTCTTTATCTTGAGACAACGGAATATCCCTAAAACACCGCATCAAATCAAAAAAAGATCTTAATAAGATTTGTTATAATGTAGGGGGCTCACTGAATGGTGCCGAACTCGATCCCCACCTCACCCTCCCAGAGTGGGAGGGGGGACAACTTTGAAATCTTAAATGAGAACCCCCATTTTGTATTGTAGATTCGGATTCTACGCCATCAAATATGCAGTTTTTGTTTGAAACTTTTTTTTCGATTCAGAACAGATTGCGCTGTAATCGCAAAAAAACATGATTGTGAACGTCTAAAAAAAATACACAAAAAAGAGAAGCAAGCAAACATGATTTTGTGTGTTTTTTATTTTAACATAAACTAACATTTCAAAAAGCCATGTGTTCGAAACTGTGCCCTTTCACTTCGATACATTTATTTATTCGCAATTGGAATGCTATTCAACGATACAAAACCGTACTTTATTCAGTACTTGACAAGCTGTGAATACTTACACATTGTCCGATCCCCATTTAGATTATTAATTATTAATCCAATACAAATTAGTTAGTGTTGAATATTTGAACAGTATAGACAAATTGAATTCAAACATTTACCTCTAAATGTAATAATTTTCCATAGAATTATGTACACATTTTGAAGATGTTTTAGCGTTTAGCAAGTCGAAAGTCGAAGTCTGTAGTTTTGAGTTGTAACAGTTCGACAGATGATAAATAGCCACCATTTTTAGTCGAGATTGTACTTTCTTCTCCAACACACTTACTTTACGGTTGGTGTAAATGCATATTAAAACAGAAAGCTGAAGCATCTGGGTGAACAATCTCTTCGTTTAATCTAGCATTTTCACAGGAAAAAATAAATAAAAAACAAAATTGTTCGCATTTAATAGTTTATTAATAACAAAATCAACTGTGCATTTGAAGTAAATAAATATCAATTAATTACATATATAAAAAAAAAGATCTATCTTAGTTTCAATTAGTATTTGTGTTGCGCGACTAAATTACATGGAAGAAGAGTTCGAGGAAGATAGGGTACTGTTATTACTCTGCGACCTGGAAAATCCCGTCCTGTTAGTGTAATAGTCGTTAACGTTAAGCATGTCCAGTAACTGTATCAAGTGCGGTTGGTAGCCGACTTTGGCTACTTTCGGGCGACTTTGACGAAATAGGCGGCCAATTCCTCGAAGTTCCGAAAGATGTCGTCCAACTTCCTGAAGTTCGCGTGCTCGAAAGCGCAACTGTCCGCGTCGAACGTCCATTCGGCGCCGCGCAAGTAGTGGAAGAATTTCAGTACCACCGTGAATATCTTCATGATCAGTCTAGCGTATGGGTAGGGATCGTTCGTTCAGTAAACATCTGCAAAATAAATGATAAAAATTTTGTTATATAAAAAATATAAAAACAATAAATTTAAAAAAAAACAATAAAAAAAAAAATAAAATCAAAAAACAAAAATTAAAATTAAAAAAAAATGTTTTTCAAAAAAATCTAAAATTAAAAAATAAAATAAAAAAATCAAAAAAAAAAAAATAAATAAAATAAAAAAAGAAAATTAAAAAAATTAAAAATAGAAATTAAAAAATAAAAATTAAAAAAATTAAAATTAAAAAATAAAAATAAAAAATAAAAAACTAAAGAAAACAAAAATTAAAAAAAAACATTTATTTTTTCCTATGCAGAAATGTAAACGTACGTGAAAAGGATATTCTTTATATAGGAGACATGCAACGAGTATATTTCGTCTATGTTAATCACCGTCGCCAATTTTTTCTCGAAGGCGTCCCAACTGGTCTGCAGAACTTCCCCCACCACGTAATTCTGTAGAGTTTGCACGAAGTGGGTCATGATGTGCCGGTGTTGGTGGAGTTTTTGGAATTGGGATGAGAGAACTAGAAACGAATCTCGGGTGCCACATTTTTTTGAGAGCAGCTTCAACTCCTGAAGCAGTTGAAGAGGATTTATTAATTAACAAAAAAATGTTTCATTTGTAAATAATAATAATAATAGTGCCTATTATATAAGCTGACATGCTAATATTAAAGGGGCATTAAAGTTTTGAATATTAACTTAAAATTCTATTCTGTAAGGGGCTAAATTAACTCCTGCGTTAAATACGTTATTTTTAACGACTCCGGTAATCATTTCGGTGTTATTTGAAGTTTGTAGAAGAAATGTCACACAGAAAGTGACCACTTCATCTAAACGTCGAACAATGCAAAACTACTGTTCGCTTTGCGGATTGTAATCTATGATTTGTTCATTCAAGTTGCCACCTTTTATATGTGTTCGGCGAGAACAAACTTGGGGGAAAGGGGTATCAGGCCAAAATGAGTAAATTACTGGCATAATCAAATGATCAATCATTCCTAATGGGAGACAATATGTTTATCGTTATTTTTTTTTGTTGTAGATGATAAATGAGGCCTTGCGAGGATTTCTCTTGTCAAGCGAGGACAAGAGGACAGGTCGTAATCCTAGTATATACGTATTGTCTATTTTTAATTTTTTTAATTTGAATTTGCTTGGACTTTCGCCAGCAGATGGCACTACTCCTTTAGAGCGGAGATCACGTACTTAATGAAGCTGCTCATGGAGGGCGCTATTATATGTTGAATAGTAGAATGACTTTATTTATCAGGCTGTGGCCATACGTGGTGTCGTTTTTGATTGGCTTAACTAGTCACGTAAAAGCGCGGTAAAATCCGCCATCAAAATTCCAAACAGTTGACGTTTTAGATGTCGTTTATAATCGATTCCTGTATTTAAAGCGTTTAAAATTGCGCTTATTACCGTTAGTTGTGCTTAAAAGTAATTCAGCCGTGATTATATCACGTGTCTTTCAGTAATCGTTATTTTTATCAATAAACTGGTAGTTTTCGTAATAGTTTTTTCATAAAATAATAAGGTGAGTACGTTTTTCTTATGAATCAAAACTGTTTTATTTATAAAAACTAACTGATATCAACAAAAATACTTATTTCTATTCATTTTTGAAGGTATAAACTTTGTTATTTACGATTTTTTTTTATTATCTCTACCTATTTCATATTAAACTATAGCATATTTGGAATCTTAATGGAGGCAAGTGGGCGTGTTTTCTCCTATGTCCACACTCTAATAAATAAAGTCATCCTATTGAATAGATACGCAATCGACATTTTCTCGAAAGACCAGGAAAAGTAGATAGATTGCTCCAGAACCGAACGCGCCAAATATAAATACGCGCGCGAACGGAGACAAGTCAGTTAGTATTCTAGGGAGGGCTATTGCAAAAGCCGAAGGGAGAGTTGCGAGCGAAGTAAGTGAACGGTAGAAATAAATAATAGTGAATATAAGCAGTATTTGGTGAAAGTTCAGGGAATATGCTGCTCGTTTAATGTTATATCTTATAATGATAATTTTAAAAAGACAATATCCGGAAGGGAATAAAAAAAATACAAATTGTAATTGCGAATTGATTAAGATATATAAAAAAAAATATATAGATATATATAATAATTAATAATATTTGTAGAAAAGTACAACAAAAAAAAGTTACACACTTGAAAAAGTCACGAAAACGTGATGAAACGATTGTACAGCATAAATGAAGTATATATATAACAAAGGAATATGTCAAATACAAGAAGAAACCAAAATAGGGAGTAATTCATACAATACAAATAACCAGATACATAAAAGAAAAAAAGAAATAATTATGTTATTGATATGTTGATCCCATTTTAAGTCTGATCTAAAAGTGAGACCTAAAATTTTAATTGAAGTTGTTTGTTCAATTGTTGAACCTCCTATATGCAACTTGAGATTTTTTTGTAGAAGTTGATGTAGCTACCGAAAAAGTAGTACATTTTGTTTTCGTTGTATTTAATGACAGTTTATTTCCGGCGAACCGTTCATCCAATAAACTGAGCAAATTATTCGTTTCATTTTGAATATTTTCCTGTGTCCCACTCACGAGGGCAGTGGTATCGTCAGCACAGATAGTTAAAAAGAAGTGTTCTATGAACACACTAATATCGTTTTATAAATATGAAAACATAAAGGTGATAAAACAGCACCCTGCGGTATCCTTTTGCAATTGTAACGGGCCAGATTTGTACATTTGTTTTTCCAGTAAATTCGATACAGAGATCCCTGGATTTTGGTCTATGAGATAGATATGGTGCAAACCATTTTAAAGCTACTCCGCGTACTCTAATTCTTTCTAATTTATTTAGCAGGCAGGAGACTGTGTTGAACGCAGTCGAACGCCTTGCTTAAGTTACAGAAAACACCAATCGGGATTTGTCTTTTTTTTATGTGCTTTATGATGTATGTGTATATATTCAATATTGCAATAACTGTAGATCTCCCCTGCTGATAATCAACTTGGCTTCAGATGTTGATTATCAGAGATAATATTGTGTTTATGTAAAAATCTATTCAATCTATCTAGCATCGCATATTCTATAAGTTTACTTAGGCAAGAGGTAAGTGAAACAGGGCTATAATTAGAGGTTAAGTTAGTATTTCCTTTCTTGTGCAATGGAATAACTACAGAAGGTACAGTGGTTTCACTACTAAACATTTAACTTCCTGAAAAATCGTCTAAACCAGGGGAACTATCACTGTTAAGCTTATTAAAAATTGACAATAATTCTGTTTCTGTAAAAGGAAAAAGACAAAAATTGATTGAGGGTTTAAATGAATATGGTCATTACTAAAAGGTCGATTTGCGATATTTTTGTTTAATATATGTGGAAGATTATAAAAGTACTGATTAAAACTGTTTGCAACTTCAATGGGCGAGTTTATTATTTTGTTATCATATCCGATTTGAGAGAAGTTATGTGAGTTCCTTTGCTTGTTTGCAAATTTGTTTACAATATCCCATGTTGTGGCTTTTATTTGGAACATTGAAAATCATTTTATTGTAATAGTTTTGTTCAGTATTGGCAACTAGTTTTCGATGAACATAACGATTGCGTTTATAAGTTTTTCGTAAATGGAGATATTGTTTTTGTAATATATACATAACCTTCAACTGTGTGCTGGACTCCATGATAGCAGGCGTGATCCGCGACTTGTCTACAGATCGGTTAGTGTTAACACGTTTCCAAGGAAAAGATACGTCATAATAATATTTAAATATAGATATAAAAGATTGAAATTAACTATCTATACCGTTATGAGAGTTAATAAAAAAAAAAAACAACGTATTAGTTTAAATATTGTTAACTCCGACCTATAAATCAAATTAAAAGTAAAGAAGATAGAAACAAAGGTCAAGAAAACAAACTAAAAACTGAATTCATTTTAAGTATTTTTAGTGTAGTGTTATTTTTATAGTCTTTAAGTGTAGATATTAAATATATCCCTTATGTTAATAATAACCTGAAAAATGTGTTACAATTTATTTAACAGAGTGCAATGTTTGCTTTTTTTTCTTCACCCAGTCAACCAAATTCAAATTTCCCGCACTTATATTTAGTAACTTCAACTTAAAGGTATTCAAATAACTATTAATCTAATACAAAATCGTAGTAACTCATGCTTTAAGTGTTACTGAAGTTACTAAAAATAATTGGGCGAAATTTGAATTTGGTTCACTGGGCATCTAAATTAATGTCCATACTTATTCCAATTAAACAACTGCTAAAATTTCAACAATGGGTTAAATTTAACATTCCTCTTATAGAATAGGCACCGATATCAGTAATAAAACCCTTACCTGCAGTATCTTTTTCAACACCCACGATGCTCGATTCAATTTCAACAGAAACTTGAACACCTCGTCATACTTCCCGATAGTATCAGACGGTAACAAGACGTTCAACGGCCAAGACACCTTGTACGACAGAGACAAACACTCCAACACGTCCGGATCCTCCAAATTAAACGTATCCGGCAAACTGTTGATCTTAAACGACAGACATTCGGAATTCCGTTGCCGCTTTATCGACGAATCTATAGCGCTGTACACCAGATGCTGGAGCGTGCGATAATTGATCAGATCGACTGGAAAATTAACATCGTACAGCTTCTCGAACAATCCTTCCGTTATATTGCGTCCGAATTCCCCGTCCAACAGGAAAAAATAATTCCTGAGACTGTTGAGGTGCGTCAACAAGTTGAAGATCGTCGAAGATGTATTTCAACAGTTCGTTATTGACCAATTCCATTTGGGTGTTGACTGGCACTGATACGCTGTGTTGGATGAACGTTTTGATGGCGCGTGTCGAAACGATAGCGGCGTCTTTTATCGGCACCCTTTTGGAGAGGTGTGTCCTCTCCTTTAAGATTCTATTCTCGCGTTTTTGATTGAAAAGTATGGGTTCTGGTGTCGGCCGACGTTGTTCTACGATCGCAAAGTCGAAACCTTCGTCGGTGAAGTTTGTAGCGGCGGTGGTGGGGGCGCTGCCTAAATTAACAGAGTCCAGATAGCAGGGTGTCGAACCCAGCGACATGGGAACCGGTTTTTCCAACTCGAAATTGGGACTTTTTAGGAATTTACCGAAGATCGAACCGGCGCTATTATTAGTTTCCGGGGTGCTTCGTGAAGCCTCGTTCAATTTACTCAAATCCAACTTTAAATTCGCCGTCTGCCTGTTGATGGAGTTCTTCTCGACCACCCTCAGCATCTCTTGCATCTCCTCTCCATTTAACTCGTTTCCATTCTCCTCCGTTAATCGGGGAACATCGTTTAAATTCGCGTTCTCGTCTTTACAATTATTGTCGTTATTCACCGTGATTTCTTCGGGGATTTTCGCCCCTTTATTCACTATTTTATTCGAATTAACCTCATCCAAGGCGCGGAAACAATCGCTGGTGCCCATGACGCGCTTCTTATTCGCCTGGCAGCTTGTCATTTCAGCAGCTCGAGGAGGGACATGAATATAATCCAGATTATACTCCGACGACAACACCTTCAATCTATTCCGCTGCAAATCAGATAATTTCGAATCCTCGCTCCGTTTAATCGATTCCTGTTTCCTCTCCATCTCTACGGCAGTCCCACCAAATACATCGCTTAACACCCTGGCTCTATTCCGACGCGCTATCTTAAAATTCTCAGCGGCGTTCCGAGCCACTTCGGACACCTTCGTATCACCCTCAGAGTTGGTGTTCACCACCCCTTTGCTCTCTTCCTCTTCCACATCTTTCACAGACTCCCCCTCCCCTTCAGCAAATGATCGTGCGGTTACACTCTGCAAAGCTTCTACCTCTTTTTCCTTTACATCTTCTTCTATTCTCTTTCGGTGACTCTTCGGCACTACACGCGACATCAGGGTGAATAATTTGTTCCTCGACTCGTTCCGATGAGGGCGCTACTGTCGGCGACGTCGGAAACGACATCCATCATCTTTAAACGATCGACGTGATTCTGTACGTGTCTGCGTCTCTGCTCTGTTATAGCGTCCAGTTCTTCGTAATACTCGATGAGATTCGACCTATAACAAACAGAGAGAAACCACCATTTCACTAATCGACGATCTAAAAGAGAAATTATAAATACGCACGCTCTTCGGCTATCAGTTTCTGCCGGAGATTCTGCATCTTCAACAGTTCTTCGTTCAACTTCATTTCCCTCTCCACCTCTCGGATCAACTGGGATTTCTTGTCCTGCAGGGCTTCGTCGTATTGCCTCTTTAATTCCGCCGTGGCCGTACGCTTGCGGTCGATTTCCTCTTCGACTTGGCGTAATTTCTCCACTGATACAAAAAAAAAAGAAGTTGAGTTATTATACCATATGATCAAATATTTCTGCCCTTCAGTAGGTCATGGAATTTTTCTTCTTTAAACTTAAGTTGGCACTATAAGTTTAAAAACGTGTAAGTTAACTTATTCTGTGGTAAGTCTGGGTGGTGTAGGTTATGTTATACCGTTGACAGATTAGGTTTTGTCGTTTTGGCAAATAACTAACATACAAACGCTTCAGTTGAAAAAAATAACAAGTATAATAATAAAAAAAAACAGCTACAATAAATGTTCAAAGTGAACTCCTTCATTTCTTATACATCCCAGGTAACATGATGACGTGAAATGACGTTTAATAGGCGTCAATATCACGTAATAGACGTCCATTAAACGTCATTTTAGGTCATCATGTTGCCTGGGATAAAATCACTCATCGTTTCATATTATTTAAGGCACTCCTCAAATTATGTGGTGTAACTTCCTCACAGACATTTCGGATAGCTTTTGAAAAACTCGCGATCCCCTTCGTTACCGGACGAATTCAAATTGAAAATCAAATTCAATCTTCTTTTGTTAAAATTGCGTAATTTTTCCAAATTTGAAAATTCGAGAACGGGGAGCAAAAGCTTTCCTCGGGAAGTAATTCTGTTCATGTGTTAAAGCCATTCGAAGAAATCCTTTTTGCTTTTATATAAAATTATTGCCTTCAATATTTCGAATTACGCAAAAAATTAAACTTACACACTGGTTGGTAAGACGACCCAAAATCTCACTTAAAGAACTAACCATTGTATATCATTCTCTCTCTCCCTTATTTTATAATTTTGTATAGTAAAATTTCCTTGTGTTTATGTTCAACGTTATCATAGACGATTTTAGCGCCAGGGAGACAGTTTTATAAACTAATAAAGTGACGTGACGGACGTGACTATGGTTTTGCTATACAACATTAATAAAAAAATTCATTTTAAAATAAAATGATTTATTATTATTATTTTTCTGGAAATTGAATTTCCCTTTATATCTGACTGCTTCACAAGCTCTGAAGATATGAACATTAACAAGCCTGGTCACTACCAACATGATATTTTAAATAAATAAACTTTTGGCTTGCTAGAGGATTAAATAATTGACCATATTATATAACCATGTATAGTGTTAATAGCTAATATATTATCGAATACGTGGTGTTAAATTGTAGCAGCGACCACCGATACAACCATCTCCTCTCGCAGCCGAAAAAAGAGTGGGTCTATTCAAAATTTCTAACGATTTCTAACAATCCTTCGATTGTTCATCAAAGATCAGTTTACCAATTGATATTGTAAGAACTAAAGCGGACGTTAAGTGATTGATATTAACTCCAGAAGGAAGGGAATAATCAATATTTTAATTGAATAATAATAGAAATATCAATGAATTCACACATAGAACGCGTGGGCAACAAACAGCCAAAGTAGTCTGTTAGGTCAATAGGTCTGTTTTAATATTATTAGAGATCGTTTCTTACTGATGGGCTATCATAAACGGAAAGGTAAATTTCGATTGCAATGTAGGCAAGCTTTAATATACTGTTCGCCAAATTTAACGCTTAATTCAAAAATTCTCGTTTTACACGTTATAAGTAAATGTTCGAAATGCAATTTTGTTTTTAATGTTAATTTTTAAAGATTTCATAGAAAAAAATGCTAGATTTTCATAAAAAAAAACTAATGCAAAATAAAATTTTCATTAACTATGCAAATGATGACAAAATAAAGAAATGCTAATTTCCACAAAAACTAAACTTAAAAGCGAATATTTCCCCCTCTTGAGTTAATAACAGCTTGACAACGATCCCTCATACTGGCAAGTAACGTTCTCACTTGATCTTGGATCAATTTGCTCCCAAATTTCCACCAGTCTCAGAAACAGATCATTTAATGTGTTGAAGGGTTCGGTAAGGTGTTTAAACCGCCTTCCATAGCATCCCACGAGTTGTTGCTTCAATTGAATTGAGGTCAGGACTTCTGGCAGGGCAAATCATAGTGGGAATTTCGACCTCCTACAGACTACATACTGTTGCACAATTCCTGCAATGTGGGGCCGAGCGTTATCATGCATAAGCATGAAATTTTCTCCAATAAACGGTACAAATGGCACAACATAATCTTCTCTTCAGATGTTTATAATGTACCTTTATCCTGTAAGCCGCCCTCTTTCGGTCCGTACTAACACCGTGCGGGCCTCCAAAGTGATCCCACTCCACGCCATAACTCACAGTTTCAACAATGTTACACTGAGCGTATCGTTACCCCAGCCTTCTGTATACCATATTCCGCCTGTCATCGGAGAAAAGATAGTATCTGGATTCATCTGTGAATAATATTCTAGACCAATCTTCCCTGTTCCAGTTAATGTATTCCCGAACAAAGTTTAGTCGTTGCCTTCTGTGCTCTATAGCAGTGGCGGCTCGTGGTCGGAAGCGTAGGGTGTTCACAAAATCAAGAACATGCAAATTTTTAACTAAAATCCAATCATTTTTTTCGTACATGTCCTTCTTAAATTTTCTTATAAAGTCTCTAAATTTGCCCTTTGTAGTTTACGTCAAATTAAGTTCTAGTTTTAGTCTGCCCATACTTTTAACTTGCATTTTTTTGTTCACAACTAAACGAATTAAAATTGTCTTTCAAAAATTGCACAGTAAAATTGTTCGCATCCATAGTTCTTATTTATATATTGTTTAGTGTTTACTTACAATACTACTTTGTTTGTTTTGTGTGCATTTCATTATGTTTTTTACGTATTGTATATTTCATTTCATTACTTTTTTTACGTACTATATATATATATTCTTTTTTGTTTGTCGGCTGCACCAAAGCGCATTAGTGGCGGTTTTGCTTTGTCGGCTTTTTGCAGAGGGATTTAGCGATGCGGCGTAGTTTTTAACTGCGGCTGCGCTGTTGCCAATTTATTTTTGTTTTTCTAAAAAAATCAATTATTATTTGTATCTTTGGTCGGTCCTGGTGCTGCGCTTCTAGGCCTTAATCCGCTTCTGCGATTCTTTCCATCCGTATTTGCTAATCCTACGTTTGTGACGCCCCCCCCCCCTCCAAAATTCATTTTGAAGTACGATACTGGTCACAAATCGTTGCCGAAGGGTACGCATTCGTAGAAAACGATCTTGATCAGAGGTTGTAACTCTTGCACGACCCTGACCCGGGTCTTCTCGCGTTACTACCAGTTGCCATAAATCGTCTTAAGACTCTAGAAATGGTTGACTGATTTACATTAAATCGTTCAGCCAATTCAGCTTGAGTGTAACCTTCTTCACGAAGAGTAACGATTCTTATGCAATCAGCTTCACTTCAATTTCGATTTTCTAATCGCTGTGGGTTCATTTTGCAGAAAAATACTCAATACAACGCCACAAAGTGTAGTCAGACGAACCACTTTTATCACGTTCTTGAACTCTTGGCAAAAAGAAGCAAAAAAAAAAAAAAACACTGCCGTTTTTACGATTTCTTAGATAAAACAAGCGATAAACATATATGAGATTAAAACATTTAAAAAATGAAAGCTACTTCTTTGTAAAAACTTTTTAATATTTAAATTTGGCGAGCAGTGTATTTAGGATGAAATTAACACAATTTAAACGAAAGGAATATCTCTAATATTACGCAATACCTAAAGGAGACGATATCAGTTACTAATATACAAGAATGGAGGTCCACTTTGAGCAGTTTCTTTAAATTTAAATTAAGTAGTGAATAAGTTTTCGTTAAGGGTGCTTACTTTCGCATCTTACATTTATGTTTTAGAAAAGTTATTTGCAAATTATTAATCTCGAATACAACATCTTACATGGAATCAAAATACTAATAAGGCGCATTTAGTAGCCAAAATAAAAGCTTGTACATTCAATTCAAACGCAAGCATCCTCAATGCCAACTTACGTTCGAGTCTCTTCAATGTCAGCGCCCTTTTCCTGGTGACCAGATTCATAAAGATCGCGCTCTGTTCCGAATTCCTGGCGATCAGATCGCCCACCTGGAATTTCGGCCCGCATTCTGCCATGGCTTCCAAATAGTAACAGGTGGAATTGCGCTCCAGCGCCGCCACTTGGTCGGAGCTCAAACAGCAAGACAGTAAATTCGGCTTCTTCCCCAGGAGATACATGCATAACGGCGACTGAACGGAGGAGAACGATCTTACAATCAATCCTTCGAAATTAATACAATATACTCACGTTCGGAATGCACAACTTCAACAGATTGACCGTCTTTCCGCATAGGAGCACGTCCTGAGCGAGATCGCTCAAGAAATCCGGCACCATATCCACGCGCACGGTGTGACTGCGCGTCCAATAGGTGCGACCGCGCGTGCGCAGATACGAACTGTTGGCGACGACGAAAAACTCGCCGTACGGATCGTTGACTGCGCCCTCGAATATCCACTGCTGCAAAAACGACTGCAACACGATACTAGGGTAAGAAGGACGACAGATTGGGGTGCGATCTCTCACTTGAAATAGGTCTGCACGCAAGGGTACAGGATGGAATACAGCACCATGATCGTCTCCTTGTCGGTCAACTCTACGGTCTTCTGGTAGAGGTAATTCAGCAAGGAGACGCCGTTGGGTAGTCGACTGGATTCGGTGAAGGACCCACCTTGCACACGGACGCCACCACTGTCACTGAGACAATAGGGGGCGTACGTAGTTCTGGACGCTCAGTAAATTACAAGTCTCTTCGGATATGCTCTGTACGGCCAATCGGTAATAACCTAAATATCTGTTGATACTGTCGCAAAGCTCCTGGAAACATATACAGGGTGTTTCAGGATTGAAAAAGAATAAAATTTTGGTTCAGGACAGCAAAACAGAGAAAAAGCTGTATCCACATATGCTTCGTTAAATAATTACAGACCTTCAAAGATAGAAAGTTGGTGAACGACCGAATGAGTTAAAAATGGGAATCTACGGATTCCCATTGCGTATTAATCCGTATTAAAACTCGTGTTCGGGTATTTTATGTAATAGTAATAGTAATTTATTGATTTATAAAATCAAAAATGATTATAAAATCAGTCATATAAAGAAAAAAAGGAATAACAAATAAATAAATAAATAAATAAGAAACGAAAACTAATAAAAATTAAACCAATAGAACAAAACGAACTGGGCCACCACCAAATACATCAAAAAAAAAAATTAAAGGGTAAAAAAGAAAAGCGAAATGGAAAACAAAATCAACATAAAAATTAATCAAGTCATCAAGTGGAGGACTAAAAATAACAAAAATGATAGCTCAATTTCATTTCGTTAGAAAGGTACAGGGTGTTTATCACGCACTCATTATCTTTTCCTCGAAATCCATTTGAGCTCGCTCATGGCCGAATCGTTACATTTGATTTCTGACAATATTATCACTAAATTTGAAACTATGCATCGTAATGAGTAGGAAAATGCAGGATCTTTTATGTTACCGGGCATCAATGCCACAAAAATTTTAACAACAAAACCCCAATTCCCGAATCATTTCAAAAACAATATTTAACTTCCGGAAAAAAGGGATCGCTATACCGAAATTCGATAACAATTTTCTCATTATAAATGGAAAATGATGTCGTTTTTCGCACTTTAAAGAATTATACACATCATTTAGAAGGAATTTGCGGTAAATTTCGCTATCCCTAAATTGTCTTTTTTATATGCTCTTAAAGTTAAAATTGTTTTTCACCGCCTATTATTAATTAAATAATAATTAAAAACTATGTTTACTGAAAATCACTAATTCTAAAAAAAAAGCAATAGAAATAGGTATAAGAACACCTATAGCTTTTCGATAGAGGATTCAATTCTACATTACATGGTGTAAAAGTATACAGGGCGTTCCATTTGAAAAAAAAATACTTTTAGTACTAAGAAGTAACCCCAATTCAACCCTAGGTTATGGAACGCTCTGTACAATTTTGTTTAATTTTTATTCCCTGGTTAAATAGTAGAGGACTCATACCCTCCACAGTCAACATAAAAACTCTTATCTTTTACCGTATAGCCGTTATACGTATTGCTGTGGCCTGGCACACCGGTTTTCGTAAATTCAGTGTTTTCATGTTTACTCCGATTTGCCTTTATCAATGTTTCGAGCAAATTTTCTCTGTATTTAATGTTAATTTTTGTACAAAATTTAGTTATTGAGTTAATTGTTTAATTTGTTTAAATGTTCAGTTGTTTTATATTAATTTCACTCTTTAATATGTTTTGCATTTGCTCATGTTGTTCAATGTCTTTCTTAGAAGTTTTCTTCGATGATCTTTGCGCGTTGATATATGTATACGACTGTTTAACCTTGTGACGGGAGTTCTTTGGTAGATGCTGGCGTAAGTACATGTAATTTTTATTTTATTGCTGCCATTTTGTTATTTCATTTGATTTTAAGATTTGAATTCGCGTTTATTGATTTATTTCGTCCATCAAGGAACTCGCTTAATAATAATTGTTATTATACAGGGTATTCCACGTAACTGGTTCATTAAAAGTTTATGATGTTCTATTATTTACTTATATTTGAGATTTTGGCACCAGTATCTGTTCGATTGGAACTATAAATATAAAATACCTTAACCAAAATATCACTTCCGATTGACCGGAAATGGACGTCAACTTTCTTATTTTAAATAGAATGATATAATTTTTTATTCATTTTTGGATTCTACAATTATAAATACGTCAGTTTTCATTAGCTATTCCTATAGCTACATGTTGCCGTTTTTCAGTTATTTAAGTTTTCCTTTTTTTTTAGTCATAATCATTGCATCATTGAGAAATTAATATCTCGGTTAATATTGCAAGTAGAAACTCCAAATTTGCTATGTTATGAATGCAGATATAACTCTAAGAAACGGTAAGCACACTTTACATTCTAACATACAGGGTGTTCAAAACTGAAGAACAAAGTGACATATTTTCAAATGCAGAAAACTCATTTTTTTTAAATAGAACACCCTGTATTTTATTTCGAATTAGCAGTAAATATCACCCCCATTCACTTTATATGAGCATTCCTATACCTATCTTTAATAGATTTTGAGATATGAGCGACTTTTGTTAAATAGACTAAGTATTCTATTTTTTTAAATGAACACCTGTATTTTAATTCGGAATAAGAAGTAAATATCATCCCTATCACTTTATATCAGCATTCCCTATACCTATCTTTAATAGATTTTGAGATACGAACGACTTTTTGTTAAACAGACTAAGTAGCCATATCTTTGCGTGTTTGTAGCTAGCTCTGAATGGGATTAATGTCAAATTCATTGACTAACCAAAAGTGTTTATGTATATCATTGTAATTACACTTTCGTACAACGCAATATTAATAGAAATGACTATTCGAACAGACATTCTTGTATGGTTATTCAAAAATATACATGAATTGACGTGAATTCATTTCAGAGCAGCTACAAACATTTAAAGATACGGCTAGTTAGTCTGTTTAACAAAAAGTCGTTCATATCTCAAAATTTATTAAAGATAGATATAGGGAATGCTCATATAAAGCGATAGGGAATGATATTTACTTCCTAATTCCGAATTAAAATACAGGGCGTTCTATTTAAAAAAAATGAGTTTTCTACATTTGAAATATGTCACTTTGTTCCTCAGTTTTGAACACCCTGTATGTTAGAATGTAAAGTGTGCTTACCGTTTCTTAGAGTTATATCTACATTCATAACATAGCAAATTTGGAGTCTCTACTTGCAGTATTAACCGAGATATTAACTTCTCAATGATGCAATGATTATGACTAAAAAAAAAGAAAACTTAAATAACTCAAAACGGCAACATGTAGCTATAGAATAGCTAATGAAAACTGACTATTTATAGTTGTAGAATCCAAAAATGAATAAAAAATTAGATCATTCTATTTAAAATAAGAAAGTTGACATCCATTTGCGGTCAATCGGAAGTGATATTTTGGTTAAACTATTTCACATTTATAGTTCCAATCGAACAGATATTGGTGCCAAAATCTCAAATATAAGTAAATAATAGAACATATAACTTTAATAACCAGTTACGTGGAATACCCTGTATAATATTGGTACTTATATTCTTGTGTACACAAATTAGATATAGGATCATTTATTATTTTTGTTCTGGAGATATATTTAGTTTTAAGAGTTCATTTTTCGTTTTTTTTAATTTTGTTGATTCGTTTTTAATTGTCAATCACCTCGGGTTTGGGTGAGTAGAGGCTTTGTGCTTGCATTTAAATTTTTCTTTTTTTATTTACTTGCATTTGTCCACGCTTAATTTAGTTTGTTTTATTTTGAAACCACGTGGATTGGTTGGTATAAAAAGGATTATCTTCTTGAACAAATTTGTTTTTTGCTTTGTTAAAGGATTTAGCATTGTCCTTTAGTAAATTAGAAAGTTTGTTCGCGTCGCATGAACTATTTGCACTATTATGCACTTTTGCACACTTTTGCATACAAAAGTGTATAATAGTGCAAATAGTTCATGCGACGCGAACAAACTTATAGTCTATTGCAGTTTTTGATTTCGACCAGAACCATCTGTTCAGGGTCGGTTTTGTAACCGCCATAAAAAATAGTACTACTTTGTCCATTTGACCGATTGTGTAACTCCAAAGATAACAAAGTTATCAATAGTGCACACTTAAGTGTGAACACCCGATATATATTTTTGATAGGGCCAACATGTTAAGATTATTTAGTCTAACGAATTCTACTTCCACGTAGCAAACGAATCTTTTTTTTTAGTAAAAGTAATAAATAATTTATTAATACTAAAAATAAGATATATATTATGTATTTAACGGTGAAAATAATGTTCGAAACCTTAAATACGAATCCTTGGCACTGGTAATCTCCGGGCGCCGATCGGAAATTGCAAAGATTGTCGAGCGCCGTGTAACAGCTACTGCACAATATCAAATCCCTGCAGTAGGACTCCATCGCCGAGGTGGTTATGCCGTTCGTACTCCTTCCGGGCATTAAATACATTTCCCCTTTTTCGTCGCGCCTGAACGAGTCCGAAGTTATACCAACTGCAAAAACGATTTATTTCAATCGGGTGTTGCGGAACTTCAACATTAAGGGGTGCAACTGGACTTTGAAATTGGGCCCACTTGTCGTTTACTCAAAATAATTTTCAAACGGCGAGAGGTAGGAAAAAAGTTTCAATAGCGGACTAAATACCGTTTATAGCAGCCATTTCGGCTAGTCTAACTAATTATTTTGTATAATGAAATGAATAAAGTTTCTATTCTATTCTATTCTATTCTATTTACAGGGTGTTACAATGAACACGAACACACATATGTTGCTGGTTATAATCAAATACTATATAGAAGTAATTTAAATAATTATATACATATGAACTGTATTCGAAAATACAAAATTGAATACACTGTAAATACTTTTAACGACTACGATTAAAATTTAAATTTTACTGTTGAAAAATAAAATAACCATCAGATCTCACCTTAATACACAATGATAACAAAATTCTAACCAAAATATATCATAAACCCACAGCTTCTAATAAATATTAAATTATAACTCTTGTCAACATAATTCCATTAAAAAAACGTGTCTTTTCGACAAAGCTATTTAGTTAATAAGTCCAATATATAGACCCAAATTACTTCTAAATATAAAACATAATTCTTAAATTACATAATTAGGCTGAACCACTTATACAAAAAAAATATATATATATATAAATGAGGATTAAATAAATATAATAATTCACGTAAAGATTTCCAATCTAAAGAAACTCCTATTGCAACAAATTCTTTGGTCTTTACCGTATGTTAATCTATTATCAGAGAGAATAAATAAAATGTTATTCCCATATAAAATATTAAAGTTGCTTCTAAAAATCATAATAACCTTAAATTTTTATATACACAACACCCCCCAACACAAACAGACTCATGTTGTTTATAAAATTCCCTGTAACAATTGCGATGGTGTCAGTGTTGCCAACTTGGGGGATTTTTCCCCTAAATTTGGGGTGATGGATACATTTCTTGAGGGGAACTTTTAGGGGTTACTATATTTTATTAAAATGGAGTTTTGTAAATGAATAGCAAATTTAATCCAATTTTTTTTTTACAGATAAACTTATATTTTCTTTAATTTTTATAATTTTCGAACTTTCAGCATTATCTACCCACATAACCAAATTTAAATTGCCCGCAATTATTCTTAGTAACTGCAACGTTGAAACATAAAATTACCTACTATTTTGTACTACATTAATAGTTATTTTAATGCCTTTACGTTGAATTCACTAAAAACAATGGCTGGTAATTTAAATTTCGCTATTAGGGAGATTTGTAATATACTGTAAATTTCAAATACATTTTGTTTTGGGCGATAAAGTGCTTGGTCAAGGGAAATTTGACACACCCTAAATGGTAAATACTTCCTGGGCGGTTGGCAACACTGAATGGCGTATATTTTGAACAGACCATGCAAACAGCATTAAGCAGATCGTCTTATAAAGAACACAAATCTTTTATTAACATTACTGCATTAAAGAAACATATAGAGCAAGAACAGTAGTATTAGAAATGATTCAAATTAAAGACAACAAAAACTCCCCAGTAAACCAACTTCAACTTGAAGGTATTCAAATAACTATTAATCTAATACAAAATCGTAGGTAATTTCATGCTTTAATGTTGAAGTTACTAAAAATAATTGCGGGAAATTTGAATATAGTTCATTGGGTCCATTAATGATCGGCAGAATATTTCACAATTATCCAATATATATTTTTCAATTTTATAATTACCTACACAAAATTCTTTATTAGTTAGCCATATATACCTTAAAATTTTATTTTCAAACATCACAAACACAGTTAAAAACACATTCTTTTACTTTAATAACATTCACAAAAAGAAATTTACATATTTACAACACAGAAAATGCCGTACAAATTTAAAGAAAAATATACAGGCTGTTCCTAAATATCATGTACATAAGGAAGGGGGTAATTATTTGGTTTATTTTGTGCCTAAAATTTCATATAAACATAGGTCTGCAAACGCTTCGTTACCAATCTGCAGCATGTTGAAATTTCAAGATTTTTTTCACTTTTTACTGTATATTCATAATAATTTCATTTAATTACGTTTATTTTTATTTTATTATCTTAAAATGGTTTAAAAACAATTTTTTTAAATAATTTTATAAAAGAATGTCAAATTTTGAGTAAGATTTTAAATTAAAAAAAAATTAAATTTCCCGCAATTATTCTTAGTAACTTCAACGTTGAAACGTAGAATTACCCACCATTTTGTACTACATTAAGTTATTTTAATGCCTTTACGTTGAATTCACTAAAAATTGTGGCGCGGAATTTAAATTTGGCTTTTAAGGTTATAGCGAAACGTCAATATAGTTTCATTAAATCGTCTTATCAAGGTTTATTATTTAAAAATCCGTCACATCCAAGAAAAAATAAGTTAAATTATTATTATACAGGGTATCCACAAAATTCAATCAGAAACCTTCAATCTTCTGCCACATCAAAAATTTCAAACTAGCCAATCTTTTACAACGTAAAACTAGTTCATCCACTGAATCAATTATATAAGCATTATAGCATTTGTAACTTACCCAATAAATTCTTTATATGACCTATAAACACCTTCTGATCTTCCGACTTGGCAGACTTGCAATCTGGCTCTCCTAATAATTGTAGAATATTTGACGTGTGAATACTGTACGCATCGGAACAAACACTGGAGGGAGCTTCGGATAAGAAAGGTGGCTCCTTTTGAGGATGCGGATTGCCCAAAGTTTCCCAGGTGCGGCGATCAGTAAATTCAGTTTTCGACACCAACTCCCAAATATCATCAAATGTGCACTCATCTGAAAGCAAAACGTATCAATCAAGCATTAATCGAATGTTGTCTCGAATATATCTGCCCACCTTTCGAAGGAGACTCATAACCGTCATCTTCTCTTGTCGTAAACTCCAAAGAACTGCATGAAACAATAATGGGCACATGACATTTGTAGCATTCATTATTTCCTAAATATCTAGCACGTAAGTAGTTATGTTGCTTAATGTTCTGCTTAGTCTTCAATAAGAATGATTCGTTATTGAATTTACTCTCGCGACATATCATCGGCATCGATAATTTAAATTTTGCGCTGTCAAAACGGCGATAACTTATCCATTCCTCTGGCGGTAAAGTCGTTGCGCTACTTATCTGTACTCGTAAAATAACTAACATCATAAAATACACCATTTCTAAGATGAAAGAAAAATACCTTACCGAAATAATATTATTCTGCTCTGGTAGGCGACACAATTTCAATAAAACATACAATACATCAGATAAAACTTTTTCATTAAGTGAACTAGAATTTCTGCAACGTACAGATACATCTTTCCAACTTATTCGCATGGTCCAATAACTCATATTGATTGATTAAAATATATTGCCACGCTAATAAATGACAATAGGGATCCTCATTTCCTTCCAACAAGATTACACTGTCTGTAAATAAAGCAACTTGAAGGCAGTTGACGAAATAAAGGCTAATCACTAACTTTGTTCAGGGATCTTCTTTGATAGAAGGACTTGGAAGGCTTTCGCTCTACATTTTCTGATTGATTTATTAGAAATAGTGTTTCTTTGAACGCTTAACAGTTTCTCACATAATTTGGTTATTAGGTCATATACACTGCTTAAAATTACATTCCCATTACTGATTTCTAGTTTGGCGGGGCTGTTAATATCAGCAGTCATTTTCTAAACACACTGATGTACACATAAAATTTTCTACATAATAGTATGTATTCCAAAATCACAAAAGCGATACTTCTCTAAAATTAAATCCTGTTTCGTTTTTACTGTTACGATAATTCAATTTTTAACAATCTATTCAAATCAACTATCCATTTATATTTAGATGAGAATACGAAGAATATAAAATTTCGTTTTAAAATTCTAACATGATTCTAACCTAAAAATTAATTTGAATTATTTCTGTGACAACAATTAAGAGGTTTGTTCGTTGGGTGCTACGACACTGGCTTCTGATTAAAGCAGGATAGTAGATCCATTCTTGACGTAACTGACAAAGATAAAATATGTACCAGTGTAACACCAAAAATCTCGACCGAAGTACAGAATATCGTAACAACCAGAATGCAAACTCTTTGTCGGCTCTTTTGATCTGAGTGGGCAAAATTTCGTGACTTTGATGGCAGTGTCTTGGGCGAGAAGTCAGAGTGGGCTTCGATAAAATTCCGTGCCTGACAGGACCTAACTGAAGTGAATTTCGAAAATATGATACATATCTACGATAAAATGAAAGAATATCGCTTATTTTTTCAATTATTTTACTTTCTTTTCCATTATTTTCATATTTTATCGACTTGCACTTGATAACACTATTTAAATTAACATACGAATATAAACTTGAAGTCAGCGACGTGTGCCTAATGCAAAGAGCGAACATAGCCGGAACCACAAGTTCTCGCCCGATTTAATGGCGGATCAAGCTGCGCGATGAGAATGCGCGAACCCTTCCCGCCAAACCAAGTTGATGTTCTGGTTGTTGGATATTCTGTGGTCATACTAACGAACAGACACACGTAATCGGTTCTAGCGTTATTAGATGACGCCACGGGTAATTCATCGGCATCATGCCCCAATACGCAAAAGATATAACTTTCGTAAAAATCTTTCAAAAAGATAAAAGAGCTTTTTTTTAAGCTTAAAGCTTTTTTATCTGTGCTTTTTAATTGCGGTTTTCGAAATTAGAAAGTCAGCTACGCTGGAGTTGGCGTTAGAGTTACTAGATGACAGCAGCAGTACGAAGCGAACTTTTGAATTTTGACGCTTTCAATATTATCTAATTTTAAGGTGTGAACGATGTGATATGCTAATAGTTTTTTATAAGATAATTGTGCTACATTAACAGAGAATATGGGTATTTATATTCGTTCACAATTTGGTGGCGATTAAATAAATACAATTTTTTATGCAATTTTGTGACTGTAAATTTATGGATAAAATTTGGTATAAATGTTTACAAATATAATCGTTTTTATGCATTTTCAAGGGAATTAGTGAGGTTTTAATGAATTTTTTTGTACCGTTTATAGACTGTTAAATTGTTAAGCTCTGGAAGTAGTTTTTGACCTCAAAAAGAGGAGAATAAAACTAAATATGGTCGTTCACAAATTGGTGGTCCAGAACTGGCAGGTATTAGACTACTGAGGAATTTATTCCTTGGTTTTCATATTACAATACGCTAATGAAACAAAACATTGAAGGAAGATCCTGAAAGGTTTCTTTATGTATATTTATGTTCTTTTTAGACTATTAAAATTGTGTTTGTTCTTTAAAAAAAATGCTTGAAAAAGGACTTGAAAAAGTTATCAGTAGACAACAAAATTGTAGGTAGCAAAAAATTAAAAACCAAAATACTTTCGTACAGAAATGTTAATTTCAACCTGACAAATATTCCCAAAGAAAAAAAAAAATAGAAGCTAAATTAAATGAAACAGAAAAGGTCAAACAAAGAAGGAATTATTTATCGTTATATAAATTGCTACATAATCTAATGAAAATAAATTGAAATTACTAAAAATGATTGCGAGAAATTTAAATTTGTCTATAAGGATGAAATCCATAAAACAAGAAAATTCTGTTCGAAGAATTTACATTTAAAGATTTTATTTCATTCATTTCATAAAAGGTAAGTAATATTTTGGTCCATTTTTTTTTTTGCTTATCTTAGAAATGTTAGTCGTTGTGTTATAACATTACCTAAACTCGATTTGTGTAGTGTAATTATTAGTAGTAGTTCTAATTGTTAGTTTTATATTAAGGATTTGTTGTGAGCGGACCACACGCATTGTTTATTTATATTTTAGTTTAGTTTTATTTCTATGTTTTACCTTCAACGTTTATTGAACTGTCCCTTCATTTCATTTTACGACTCTTTGTCCAATTTTAACGTTACTCTGTCTTTTACCATTACGTGTTCAGTTCCAAATTCATTGTATTACTTAAAAACCTTTTGCTGTTTATATTAGTTAGATCGTATACAATTGTAACCACCTTACTTTGACATTCGCCGCCAATTCTATACTCCAATACACATTTACTGTTTTATAACTTTAGCACCCTCCAATCGCATAATTCCGACTCTTAGTTTGTTTACCAAACCATGCAACAGCGAAGGACCACCCGTTGCGTTCGATTCTGGGATATATTGCCGATCTAAAGTTTATATAAGGATGCCCCTTCAGGGAAACAAGAGAGAATCATCCTGTTGTCCAAACACTCCGTGTATCTCCGCTGTTACATGTGTTAGACAAGTGATTTGCAAATTGTCCAAGTAAAATTACTATTTTCGAAACCGCGTATTGTATTTCTGTGTAATAAACGTAGTTTATTAGAACAAGTGAGTGTTTTATTTAAACCCGGACAAATCGGTTGTGGACGAGCGGAACCATAACATTTGGTTCTAATTTTTTTTTTTTTTCTTAAACTTAAGCGATTTGATGCATTTATTACCAACGACGTTCTAATTTTTATTTTATTTTTTTTCTTTCCGATTATAAACATAATTTCTCATTAAGATACTCACCTTTTGAATCTCATGCTGTGCTATTGCAATGCTCAATGCTTTTTTTACATCATATTTTTAATATATCACTTAAATATTAACGATTTTCAGTACCACAGGATAGGGATGCTTAAAAAAAAAAACCACTCTTACACAAAAAGAAAACTGCTTTATTTTCATATTCCAAATAAACGAAGTCGAACAGAAAAGAGCCTATTTATTTATATCAATTGGATTTCATCGATCGGTGATTTTTTTCTCTTTTCATCTTTATTTTTTTTTTAAGGCACATTTCACAACAATAACAACAACTCGATAAAGTTTCGATTTTGCAAAATTAAAAAAAAAATTGCGAAAGAGAGAGGCACACTAATAATAAATACACATTTCCGTCCGTAAACTGTAAACATCGTTTCGTTTGTGTGTGTGTGTTGTGGTAGTGTCGATAGCTTTATGATAATGATGAAATTAATAATTAATACAGCTAATTCTCACTTGGTAAGTCATCATCCAGATGAATGGTTTTTTCTTTTTTTTTTAGAATTAGGTGATATAGATGGCGTTCTGTTTTTCCCATTCAAAGAGTGAGGAGAAACTGCATTATTAAATATGAAATCATTCCATTTTTTTTCACCTCGGCTTTGATTGACTAGTAATTAAAAACAAAAATATACTTAATAATAAAACAAATACGATATAAGAAAAAAAAATATTTGAATATAATGTACAATATTTACTTTTTTTTTATATGTATAATAATAAATCTTGAAAAGGTATATTTTATTCATATATTAAGCTCTCTATTTATTTATTTATTTATTTATATTTATTACGAATAATTCAATAATAATAATAATAATCCGTATGTCATTTCAATGTAAAAGCATCAACAACGGAAACATAAAATGTGAATCTTATGTGTTTTCGCATCCGAAATAAATATAACTTAAAAGGATTATAAATACGCACTCACATATCATTCCGAAACAAAAATCTTCACACATCTTTCGAAATTTACCTGAGGAAAGATTTTCTTTTCTTACTAAAAACAAAAAAAAAGTAAACAGAAAATCTGCACTAATCAAAAAAACGAATTACGATCTTTCAGTTTTCTATATAATCTTTTATTTTGCTTTATTACCTGTTTTTATCAACGTATGAAAATATCATTCGTTTCTTCTATTCACAATATGTATATATATTTATATTTATAATATAATATTTTCCTAATATGACCAATGGTTGATCGAAAAGGAAGAGAATATAGAATTTAAGCTATTTCTATATCGTTACATAATATAATCTCTTCCTTCGATAACGTCTGTGCTTAAGCTGTAATTTACACATATAAATATAAATGAAAGTGATGAAACAAATATATATATAAGAACATTTAACACCTAAAAACTACGTGCACGATAAGATTTAAATCAAAAATAACAAAATAAGGGTGAATTATTGTTGTTAAATAAAACTTATATACATTTCACCCTTTATATTACAAATTAAAAAAAGAAAACAATTAAAATCACTTTCCATCCATCCATCTTTAAAAGAAAAAAAAAATGTTCCTATTACATACGCCAAGATTATAATATATCTAATGTGATAATAATGTCTCGGATATAAATATTCATGCCTTAAATAACTATATCTGATCGATTGGTACCTCTCAAATACACACTGCCGCTCCTTACATCCGAATAAATATTGCTAAAAAGGCAATTTTTATCTCTTATAATAATGATACGATCAACATCGTCGAGTCGAATCTGTAAATGTTACAGAGTTCCTTTTCGGTGTTAAATAGGGAGTGTTCGCTAGAAAAATATATACACGGACATGTATAAATAAAGCTATCTGGATGTGACGTAACAGAAGAGAAGAGGTCGATCGAGAGTTGGTATCGTTTCCTCTCAGTTTTTGGTTTGCGTTCCGGCATTCACTCACATCGATACTTGAGAGTGGTTTATCTTGCTGTAGGATTGCGGTGATGCCTGAAATGAAAGAGGTGTTCTTTATCCTTCCGCTAGCTGTTATTAAAGTTGTGTTTTTGATTCGAAAATTATTGTATATACCATGCGATTCAAAATGATTGTCGTAAGAAAAAAAAACTGTTTTCCGGAAAAATTTATCTGTACTTATTACCGATTTAATGAGCGAAGTTAGCTACATACAAATTTCATACGTTAAATGAGTTTTCTTGACATTTAGCGACATTGGCGTGCGTGTTGTAGTATCTTTCGATTATTTATCTTATAATTTTTTTCAAATCGTTTATATTTACATCTAATATCACCAATAGTATTTCTGAATACTGTAAGAAAATAAGGGAATTTATCTGTGGTAATTAGCTCAACAAACAGGTAAAAAATCAATATTAACATTAAGTGAAATAGTTTATTACATTTTATAATTTTATAGGCTTATCATACACTTCAGCGCAATGAGCTGTCAAAAAGAAAGTTACATTTTCATCCCTATAAAGTTTCTATGGTACAGGAATTATTACCATTAGATCACGATAGGCGATTGGAATATTGTCATTGGTTTAATAACAATTTAAGGGACGATGACTTGCTAAACAAATCATTTTTCTCGGATGAAGCCTGATTTTATCTAACAGACTATATCAATTTACAAAACTATTGTATCTGGTCTGCAGAATATCCACACGAATTTCGAGAAACGCAATTGCATTCCATAAAAGTTGGAGTTTGGTTAGCTATGTCCAGGCAACGAATAATAGGGCCAATTTTCTTCGAGGAAACTGTAACAGCCCAACATTACCAACAGATGTTGGAATTGTTTATTTATTGCAGAGTTACAAGAAAATGAGCTTGAAGTAGGTTATTTTCAGCACGATAATGCTCCAGCACATACTGCTCGACAAACCTGCCAATATCTTCAACAGTTTTTTGCTGACAGGTTCGTTAGAGCACAAAGATGGCCACCAAGATCGCCTGATCTAACCCCATTAGATTACTTCATGTTCGGCTATCTAAAAAATAGGATCTATAGAAACCGCATGCATACCATAGAAGAACTGAGAGATGCAGTTTTGTCACTTGATAATTATACTAATTGTATGTTATAATTTAAAGTAATAAATAAATTTAGTTAAACACCAGTTAGTACTGAATTGTAAAATCATAATTTAGTAAAGTTAAATTAATTACATTTCATTTTTACAAGCAGAAACACCAATCCATAGTCGTTTATATAATGCGAGTTCAAATATAGGTTACGTTTTCCTTATTTGTGACAGATCCGTTTACTTCTTATGTTCCAACACTGACTTAGTTCAAACCTTCATTACAAACACGCGGCATATACCTACACCCTGTTACTATCTATAGGAGCGTAATTGACAATCATTTTGAATCTCTGCGTACATATGTAGGTGTTCAACCAGATTGGCTGAAAAGAATTGCTTTTTGAAACTTACATCGTAGTCACAGTTAACTATTTAAAGAGAATACCCATCGTTGAACCATTGATTACGCAAAAGTAGTTAGGTTAACAGTCTTTGACGATGATCATTCTGAATATCAGCACTAGATGTCGCTTAAATGTCGTTTAAATCTGATTTTTTTTTCTAATTTATTGTAGCACGTATAACAATCTAACCATTTCCTTTAAGCGTATTTTAGGGAAAGCTAACGCTTCCAGATAGATGAGTGACGTAAAAATGACGGTTTATTAACCGTCATTTTTACGTCAATATTGCGTAATTAAAAGTCATTTTATGTCGCTTCGCTATCTGGGACATACTTCCTACAATGTTATTATTTCCGAGTTGAATTTATTTGTAATAGCATTTCATAAAAAAGTAATAGATTAATATATGTGCCTCAAAAGAAAAGAAAAAAAGTTCTTCAATATCGATGAAAGCAGTAAATAAAAGCATTGAAATAATAATTAGTCATAGGGATCAATTATAATATTATTATACTACCTTAAGGCAAATGCAAAAATAGTAATAGATTTTGACAAAAAGTGTGTAACGTCATAGATCACGTGCACTGATGTTTATCCTCCCACCACTATACTTGTTCTACGGCTATTAAAATCGTCAATATGGTGTACATACTTAATATTTAAAAATGTCAAATGGAAAGGACTCTACACTACTTTCGTTCGTGCATCCGTCTTTAACTGTACACTTTCAATATGTAAACGACGTCATTATTGCTTGTTTGAAAGCGTCCGTGAAGTAACAGTGCATTTTAAATCGGATTTATTTTTTCGCAGGCCTACGTCAGCATCAAACAATTCATGGCGAGGAAGGGCGACCGTTTCCTTGCCGATAATAATACACAACAGCATGAAACGTTGATAGTTTGAAAAAAAAAAAATCATTGAACGTATTGAAGGTAGTCAATTAGTTAAATAAAAGTGATCTAATGAATTGTAATTGCGAGACATCACCGCCTTACGCATCGCCAAAATTGTAGAAAGAGCCAATTAACCAGCTATGGAGTTATTTCTTAACAAATCAAAGTAAATCATCATTATTAATAAATTGCGTTCATCTAATAATAGCTTTTTTTTATTATTAATCCGTAGATAAAATATTATGTGCTCTAAACATCTCGTTGGGTTGCTTCGCTGGTGCTTTACACATCTCATTCGCTCGCTTCGCTCGTGCTTTAAACATCTCGTTAGCTCGCTTCGTTCGTGCTTTAAATATCACGTTCGCTCGTGCTCTTCTAAATATTTCGTTCGTTCGCGCTTTAAACGTTACGTTCGCTCGCTTCGTTCGTGCTCTAAACATTGCATTCGCTCGTATTCTAAACACCATATACGCTCGCTTCGCTCGTGCTCTAAACATCCCATTCGTTCGCTTCACACATGCTCTAAACATATCGTTCGTTCGCTTCACTCGTGCTCTAAACATCGTGTACGCTTGCTTCATTCATGCTCTAAACATCCCGTTCGTTCGCTTCGCTCGTGCTCTAAACATTTCGTTCGTTTGCGCTTTAAACATTACGTTCGCTCGCTTCATTCGTACTCTAAACATTGCGTTGGCTCGCTCGTGCTCTAAACAATTCGCTCGCTCGCTTCATTCGTGCTCTAAACATTGCGTTCGCTCGTATTCTAAACACCATATACGCTCGCTTCGTTCGTGCTCTAAACACCCTATTCGTTCGCTTCACACATGCTCTAAACATATCGTTCGTTCACTTCCCTCGTGTTCTAAACATCGTGTACGCTTGCTTCATTCATGCTCTAAACATCCAGTACATTCGCTCGTGCTCTAAACATTTCGCTCGCTCGCGTCATTCGTGCTCTGAACATTGCGTTCATTCGCTTCACTCTTGCTCTAAACACCCCGTTCGTTCGCTTCGCTCGTGCTTTAAACATCATCTACGCTCTCTTTGCTTGTGCTCTAAACATTCCATTCGCTCACTTCACTTATATTTTAAACATCCCGTTCGTTGGTTTCGCTCGTGATCTAAACATTGCGTTCACTCGCTTCACTCATACTCTAAACAGTGTGTTCGCTTGTACTTTAAACATTGCGTTCGCTGCTGCTTTCAACATTATGTATGCTCGCTTCGCTCGTGCTTTAAACATCATCTACGCTCTCTTTGCTCGTGCTCTAAACATTCCATTCGCTCACTTCACTTATACTGCAAACATCCCGTTCGTTGGTTTCGCTCGTGATCTAAACATTGCGTTCGCCCGCTTCACTCATACTCTAAACATTCCGTTCGTTCGTGCTTTAAACATTGTGTTCGCTGCTGCTTTCAACATTATGTATGCTCGCTTCGCTCGTGCTCTAAACATTGCGTTCGCTCGTGCTTTAAACATCATCTACACTCTCTTTGCTCGTGCTCTAAACATTCCATCCACTCACTTCGCTTATACTCTAAAATCCCGTTCGATGGTGTCGCTCGTGATCTAAACATTGCGTTCGCTCGCTTCACTCATACTCTAAACATTCCGTTCGTTCGTGCTTTAAACATTGCGTTCGCTGCTGCTTTCAACATTATCTACGCTCGCTTCACTCGTGCTCTAAACATTGCGTTCGCTCGTGCTTTAAATATCATCTACACTCTCTTTGCTCGTGCTCTAAACATTCCATCCACTCACTTCGCTTATACTCTAAAATCCCGTTCGTTGGTTTCGCTCGTGATCTAAACATTGCGTTCGCTCGTGCTTTAAACATCATCTACACTCTCTTTGCTCGTGCTCTAAACATTCCATCCACTTACTTCGCTTATACTCTAAAATCCCGTTCGTTGGTTTCGCTCGTGATCTAAACATTGCGTTCGCTCGCTTCACTCATACTCTAAACATTCCGTTCGTTCGTGCTTTAAACATTGCGTTCGCTGCTGCTTTCAACATTATCTACGCTCGCTTCACTCGTGGTCTAAACATTGCGTTCGCTCGTGTTCTAAACATCGTGTGCGCTCGCTTTGCTCGTACTCTAAACATTGTGTACGCTCGCTTCACTCGTGATCTAAACATTGCGTTCGATCGCGTTCTAAATATCGCGTACACTCGCTTCACTCACGCTCTAAACATCCGGCTAGTTCACTTTCATTCGTATTCTCTGAACGATGCATACACTCGCTTCGCTCGCATTCTAAAACATCGCATTCGACCGCAAAAAGCTCACTTCACGCACTGTTTCATAAATAAAACGTCAACTCACCCAACTAGTACTCCTCGTATGCATCCCACCGTCCGAATGATAATTATTCTCCGGCTCGTCGACGTGTGAATACCTATAGATCGTGGCCATACTCTCGTAGCCGTTCGTGTACTTCTTCGAGTTACCGATCGTCTTTGGATCGTCGTTGATCCCGTTCACCCTGTGCGTACTGATGACCGGCGAAAGATTCTCCCTACTCTTCACGTCCATATTCCCAGACGAATTGATGTAGATACTGGTCGTGTACAAGGGCTTCTTCACCTCCGGAACGACACTGACTATTTCTTTCGTGGGCACGTTATCTACTACGGTGTTCGTCGACTTATTCTCCAAGGATTTCTTGATGTTATTCTGACTGTTATACAGGGTGTTTTGCGAATTCCTCAAACTAACTTCGTCGGTGCCATTCTCCACCGGTTTAATCTCGATCTCATCTTCGGCTTTATTAGTCTGAACGGAGGATTCATTGAGGAGCGGGGATTTCTCGATGTGCCGGACGTGTTTGGGCGGTATAAACCTCGGCATCCGGGACACCCAATGATCTCCCGACGATCCCACGGAACTGGTCGAAGCTGCGCTGCTGGAATTCGAACTGGAGCTCACGTAAACGCCGTATCGTTTCTGGTAGAATAAGATATACGCGCTGTTGTTCACCAATTCCGTTCCGATATCGTTGGCCTGTTGCGAAAGATTTGTCACTTTAGCGTCGTCGTACAAGTACCAATTGTTGTCGTAGGGATTCCTACAAGCGGCCGTGTAATGGCCCGTCTCCAAATCGGTACCGTGATGATAGATGACGGCATATAAATCGTAGGTGTTGTCGTTGCAGGTACTCTGCTTTCGAGGCCTCTTCCAAGGGGACCAGGTGCTGACGTGGTTGAGGATGACGGGGTTTTGCCCGTCCAAAGGATGGTTTAAGTTGTTGGTGTTCTGTTTGTTCGCTAGATGCGGGGTCATGTCAAAACCGTACACGGGAAAGTCGACCATCGTGGTGAGTTTGGTGCTGTTTCTGCCTCGTAAAGTTTGTCTGTAAAGCGAATGGTAATTTTTTTTTTGTTGTTGTTGACAAAATGGTGGTGCAAAGAGGACTTACTGCCTAAATCGCTTGAAATGCACTACTAAAATATCGGGTAACGACCATACGTCTAGGGTTTTTATCACGGGTATGTACTGTTGACACTGCGGACACCTCCAGGCGTCGTCCATCGTTAGAGTCTCGGCTTTGGTGTAGTGACGCAGGCATTCCTCTAACGTTAAAGGGGCTCCACCTATTCGACAAGTCCGAGTATGAGAATTGTATATCTTACCAATCAATTCTTACGTTTAACTGACATCCTGACAAAGTGGTAGATAATTGAATAGGGCTTCCGGGAAAAACACATATGTCAAATAGTCATATTTTTTTCAGGAACGTAGAAAAACTGGGACCTGATCAAAAATATTGAATATGTAATCACTACAATTTGTTTACCTCCAACATACCTCATTTAATACATACATCAAAATGAAAGCAAACTTCCACAACTTATATCTATAACAGTTTACAGCTTGAGTAAGCATACGATGATGGATGGAGTGATTATGTACACTTCTCACAGGAAAAATCGGGACACCAGCAATTGCGAATTTTAAAATTTCTTGGGTGTAAATGCAGCTTTCAGAGGATATATGCACTTATCAATGCCATAAATCACTTTTTTTTTGTGTGTATTATTGCGATTAAACGTAAAGACTAAAAATTTAAACAGAAATATAAATATACATAGTGAAAAAGGTTTACACATTAAATAAACACATTGGAATTTCTGTGGCGGCGATTTTTTAGAAATACCGAATACGGAAATATTAATGCAAAAAAATACATAACAACTAAAAGGCCTCTTGAGTAGACGGCCCTATTTAGAAATACACATATATGTATTTACTTGTTTGATGTTATGCAGACATAATTCTCTTTTTAAGAAAACATTTAGCCATGGGACTTTAAAATTATATTATCTATTACTATGATATTAATTACTTAGTTTGATTTATGCCCGCAAGTAATGCTTTAGCAACAGACAATATGTCAATCAGCCTCCTGAGTTTTTGAACAATGTGATTTTTACATTGATTAATTACACTATTATTGAGGTATTCATTACTGTTGTTGTTTAGTATTCTTAAATATTGTATTAGTACAAAATATTTTTCTATGTATTAAAAAATTGTCGAAAACAGTTTAAGATTATTCACAAAATTTTTAAAGCAATTAATTTCGCAAAGAAATTATTTATTTTATTAACCCTCGGTTTATTGTATTTTCAAGAAATATATCTTAACTATCGCCTGTGTAATCCAATGTCGTTCTATTTTATTGAAACATAGCTAACACTTTTGGTCTGTAACACAGCTTCGGGCAGTAGCAACGAAAAAGTATTAAATGCATCAAATTCAAAAAATAAATATTTTAGCACTAACTGAGATTGACGTACAATATGGCTGCCTTACAATGTTTGTTATGTATTATAAATCCAATAATATTTTAAATAATCGTTAATAAACCTGTGCTACATAAAGACAGTTTGTAAAGAGACCCAGTGTTGGCCATATCTCAAGAAAATAGATCAACGACGTCAGATTACACAGGCGATAGCTAAGATATATTTCCTGAAAATACAATAAACGGAGGGTTCATAAAATAAATAATTTCTTTGCGAACTTAATTGCTTTATTTAAGAATTTTATAAATAATTTTAAACCTGGTTTTGGTATTTTTTTATAGATAGAAGGAAACTTTATAGTAATACAATATTTAAGAATATTAAACAACAATAGTAATTAATACATCAATAATAGTGTAGTCAATAAATCTGTGAAAATCACATTATCCCAAAACTGAGGAGGCTGATTGGCATATTGTCTATTGCTAAACTAATACTCGCGAGCATAAATCGAAGTAAGTAACTAATATCAAAGCAGCACTAACAAGTAACATAATATTAAATAATAAAATCCCATCACCACAAGTTTTCTTAAAAAAGAATTATCTCTACATAACATCAAACAAGTTAAATACATATATATTTCTAAATGAAGTCGTCTATTCAAGAGTTCTTTTTGTTGTTATGTATTTTTTTTTTCATTTGAAAACTCGGATTTGTTTATTCTATACGTAAACCTTTTTCTCTCTCTATATTTATTTCGATCGCAGTAATATACATAATTAAGTGATTTATGGCTATGATACGTGAATAGTGTCCTCCGAAAGTTGCATTTAGAATCAAGAAATTTTAAAATTCTAAATTGCTGGTGTCCCGATTTTTCCTGTGAGAAGTGTACTTCTTTCTCAAATTAAGTGCGAATCTAAGCCCAAATAAATTCTTCATTATTGATACAACCGAAAATAGACTACACTTGAATGCTAATTAAAAATAGTTTGGGGAACAATTCTGAATTACATATCGCTATAAGGTATAGAGTACTTGTAGTTTCGGTTGCATAAGCAATCGAAGATTTGTAAAGCTTAGATTCGAATTCCCAATTTGAGAAAGATGTTCCACCAGCCTTTTCTATTGTTGTGGATTTGTAGTGATAATATATTTCCATAAGTGAATACTTGTGGTGCCATCTATATGTCGCCAGTGGAACATTTCTTTGACCGGATGTATACTAGTATAATATTCGGTTAAACATGAAGAGTCGCCACATAATAGCCTTGCAGTGTCATCTAATCAATTTCGTACAAAAGTGGCATTTGTTTTTTTTTTTCGAAAACCCCTTAATTGTCAATAAATTTAACAAATATCAGATATGTCATTTCGTTTATTCGTTAAATTCTATCAGAGGGGTAACAAACTGGCACAATCTAATATTTTATTGACAGCCGTTGCTACATATTTTAGCATGTAAATATCAAATCGAAGATAAAAATAACTAATTCCGTGACATGGAAACAAAAGGAAAAACAATTTGTGTAAATTTGTGCGCGTATTTCAGCGCCCTATTTTGATTAAAATTGGCTAGCTGCTCTTTTATACAATTTCTTCTGTTATACGGTTTATGCTTATTATTATTGTCAATTATTTGAATGTTCTCAGTGATGAAGACATCTTCGTTATATTCTATATCTATATTCATTCAATATGTTACTGCTTTAAAACATTCGCACGAAATAATAAAGTGAGGTGAATTCACTGAAACAAGATTTAAACAGCTGATCAATTAATTTATCGGTTAAGCAGTATACCGATAACTTTTTATTTATAGAAATTGAATACTTTTTTTTTTGTGTTTATCTGTTACGATTGCGTTACCTGCAACTTTATCAGGATGTGAATAAATCGGTCCGTATGTTGTTAGTAATTTAATTTTGAATTAAACTAAGCTTTTGTACCGCATAAACGAAAAAAAAAAAAAAATGAGCACGACTGTGGAACAAATTGGAGTTAATTTGGTTGCATAACTTTGGCGGTATTATGAATAACCCTGCTGGGGTCTCGATCCACTGCAGATTTATATATTATAAGATACATTTTTAAGCTTTGAATCGCTCTGAAACGTTTCACGAAATAAATAAAAAAAAATTAACTTGAATAAAGTTAAATTCATTGAAATTTTTCTTTTTTATATTAAATTTAGCAATTGTAATTTTTCTTAAAAGCAAAATCTGTGTGTGATGACAGTCTACCAATCTTTAAGGGGTGCTAGATGAATCACACAATAAGATAGTTTTCTGCAATATATTTAACAATAACCGAAATGAGTTTTCCTTTTTTGACTTTAGAATCTACCACCTATACAGCAATTTTAGCCAATTTTATTGTCTTAACCAGACTTTGAAAAAGCTACCTCCTCTATCAAGCCTAATTTTCAATAATTGTGCACTTATCTTTGTTTGTTTTTCATTTTTTTCTTAAAGAAAGAAAAACAATCTCACGATAATTTATAAAATTTTACAATATTTACTAATAAATTTACAAAGCGTTTTTCACTTTTTTTTTTGGTAAAAATGTGAAAAATGTTTTTTTTTCCTTCACTGCATGTTTTGAAAATTGGAATTTTTTCTTTCATTAAGCCTCTAAAGGTAATTTTTTTTGACATTTCCGAAATTAAAATTGACTATTTTTTTCACATTTTCTTAAGCTGAAGTTTATATGGCTTCTTTTAAAGTTTTTTTTTGATTTCTTTTTGCAGCATTTTAGAAAATTGCTTATTTTATCAATGCATTTTTTTCTTTATCATTTTGAGAAATATCCTTTCGATTTACTTCTTGAATTTTAAAAATTAAATATTTTGGCTATTTTTCATTGCATTAAAAAATACATTTTTATATAAATTTTTTCTTACTTGCTTTTAGAAATGCCGATTTTGACGTATTTTGACTTTTTTCATTGTATTTTTAAATTTTTTTTAAAAAGTAAACTTACAACGTTCGCAATCATAAGTTACCCATAATTATGTCACTATTACAACTTTATGGCCCATTACATTTATTAAAACAAACAAAAGAGTGAATACCCTTAACCAAAACAATTATCTACTCTTAATTTTGACAACGCACACACAAAAAAGCATCACAAACATTATGACAAAAAATGTTGATGTGTTAAACTAACATAATCTAATCTGTTTGTCAACTTAAGCCTCTTATAATGCCAGCTAAAATACTAATTAAAAAAAAATCACATTCTAAGATTTACCAATCCTTATTTGCTTGTAATAAATGAGCTCGTGAAGCAATTCGATGTTATAATTAACATCGAATTGCTGTTTTTATCCTGTTAATTAATGGTGCCAAGTTATGCAACCAAATTTGCTGTAATCAGCAAATTTGGTTGCATAACTTGGCACCATTAACAAACTCACTATTAGTGACACAATAAATTCTGATCAGGAAAAAAAGTATACAAATCGATAATGTTGCAACATCAGAAAATAAACAACCCCTAACCAAAACTAAAAAAAAATATATCTAATTTACCCTGCAAAGCTTGCGTACGCAGCAATTTGACACTCGAATGCTCCTCGATGACGTCTTCTTCGTCGGAAATGATAGCACTCTTAACTTTCGGCGACCACTCCAAGACTAGTTTCACGTGGGCGGGACCGCCTTCTTCGCTGCACAACGCCAGAGCTTGGTCCACGGCTTCCATGAAGAGGGGATGCTCCAGATGGGGTTCCAGGTAGCAGGGAGGTTCGTTCTCATTGCAGGCCGGATCTGATATTCTCATCTTGAATACCTGTAGTTGATGATAAATTGGTTAGTTAATGCACGAAATCCTGGTATACTTCTGTAACGAGCGCCAACTTTTTAAACTGGCAGTTTCGATAGGCGTCCCTAGATGGCGCTAGCATAGCGGAAGAAAGAACTACCTACGAGGAATGACAGAGGGCAGTACCGGATCGAAGATTCGAAAATATTCTGGAAGGAATCTAGAAGGACGTCTAGAAGGGTCTCGAACAATCTGGAAGTTTCGCGCCAGATAAAAAAAAACGCGTCGGATTGGCCAGGAGTCAGTCAGTCGATACGAGTTGGATAGTGCGGATCGCGAAGTGAATTAGTACGTGTAATATAAATATGGGTGCAAATAAATCATTTACATAAATAAAGACATTAGTGGTTAAGTGATTTATAATTAAGCACTTTAATAGATTTTAAATAGCCGTAATTGTGTTAATAAATAAGTGGATTTAAATATATCGCCTGTTTGTTTTTTTCTACTAAACCTTCCGACAACATTTTAAAAGCTAGAAGAAAAAACGTTACACTTACTTATTTACATAACAACGAGGTACGTCATTACTTGCAAATTCGGCCATGCAATACCATATTATTAAAATAACCAACTAACATATAACTTATTCATGTTCAATTAAAGATACTATGTTGGTGCCTACTGCTTTTTAAATTGCATGCTTGTCACATCATCCCAATGTATTCCCACCAATTTAGTTATAGTTGTCAACTGTCAAAAGGTTATATTTCTGCATTTGCAGTAATGTGTGGGATTTGCGTTTATTACTTGGTATAATATTTATTTAAAATAAGTAGTTATTGCAACTATAACCATACCGCAAACCATTGTGTAAACAAATCGAAGGAGTTAATAGTTTCGTTAATCGTTGTATTTCGACGCAGAACGCGGAAACAACGGCCATTGCTCCCGTTAACTTTCGTGCGAGAAGTGTGTATAAAATCCATATATTTTTAATGTCATATTCTTTACAGTATTTCGTTTTTAGAGAGTAACGAGTGTTCTAAACATTCATGTTGCAAACACAAGCAAAATTTCATCCACGAGTAAACAAGGAATTACATCCACTAACCCAAAACGAAAATGCATACGAAACAAATGTTGTAAAAATTGATTATTCTACTCATTGTCAATGTGCTATTGGAAACACAATTTATGACATGTACGAAAACAGTGAGTATATACAAATATTGTTTACAGAAGTGGTTCTTTCACATACATTTTTCAGACTAATATAACACATTAAACATTTTGAACAGTGCTCTTAGAGAAAAAGACATTTTCTATGGTTGAAACACATTGTTGTGGTAGATATTATTTGTTCTCAAAGAAAAGGAAGTTTGTAACGAGACGATGGATGAAATATGGCAGATTGGAGGATGCATACAATTGTATAAAGCGGATTGAATTAAATTAGTCTGGAAATTTGACGTACTTGGTGTACAACATATTGGAAACGGAATTCAGAAGTAGTAAATTTGAAAGACTGGTTTGGATAGAGAAAAAACTTGTATACTAATTGTTACTGTGAATACTTTAAGCGATAATGGTCCCGATTAAATTTATTGTACTCACTTGTGCTTTTTTGTTATTTTTTCCACTGCTATCATGATTAACATACTTTAAATCCTGGTTTTCAAAAAGAATCATCACTAATATTAACGGTAAATGTTATTTTTAAGAGTTTGTTTATTCGACTGTCAAAAGGTTTGACAGTTAAATAACCTAACGTTTGTTTTACGTTTTGACGAACAGAAAATTTGCAACACGTCGTGACGTCATAGCAAACTGACTCACGTAATACCTCGTCTGTTATAGTAAATGAACTATAAATTATTACATCTGGATGTATTTAAGTGACAGTGGCCGCTTCCTGTAAGTCTCACTGTATAAATAAAATGGAAAAAATAGATTAAAAGCTTACCCCGGAAGTTTGCGATGTTGTCAGTATATCATCGTGCAAAATAGGCGCCATCTCCTTCAAGATCAATTTCTGCAAGTCTTCGTAAGACGTCTCCCTGGATACTTGCATGGTGTAAGGGCTTCCTATGTACGAAGAAAAATTAACAACTTATATCAGTAATCTTTCAATTTTTTCCTTACCAAATCTACTAAACTCCCCATCTTTTTCGACGACGTTGATCCAACAGAGCAGAACGTAGGCGCTGGTCGATTCTTCCCCAGCGTCTTTCAATTGGGCCACTTCTATACAGTAAATCGGATCGATTTCCGAAATGACGTTCACGCTCTGGGTGTCGGTGAACGTCCTGAGGAACCCCGACTCCCCAATTTCCGTCAGCAGCATGTCCGACCTCGAAATGGAAGTGTCAGACTCTAAGATGTCGCGGAGTTCCGATACGGTGGCAGCCGATGGTATGCTGAGGCCGATTTTCACTTGTCTGGGCTGTTGCGAAGTGTATAAGACCTGAAAGTTGTAAAATGATCGATCAAACAATCCTTCAGACTCTCAAGTGCGTGGAAGTATTGTTGAGTGCCTCTCAGATGACGCTTCGATTTGTAGTTCCGAATAAAAACCACTGATTTGGTGGTTTATGGAAAGATCATGTCTCCTAGAGTCTGCGACGCCTTTTCCATTTTTTTGAGCAAATGAAAATAAACTACTAAAAATTGTCTCTAAAAAAATGCTATGTCAAGGCACAGTATAAACCTTATCTAGTAGTTTCATTAAGTGTCGGCGCCTTTGATCTCTCTCTCTATCAATTTAAGGAAATTCGCGATGGCGTTTGGCGGCTATATTTGCAACTAATAATTACAAAGTGGGTACGAAAATAACCTATACACTGACAATTGACAGAAAATCGCACAACAATAAATGTCAAAATGACAGAATGGAACGGCTTTGTAGGTTAGATTTTCTGCTTATAAACAGATTCAAATAGTTTTAGTTCCAATTTCACCCACCTATGCGACACCGCGAATTTCCTTAGGCGCCATGTTTGAAACCCATGTTATCGGCGATGTGAAACTATTGGATATACATACATACTGTGGTCAAGGTTACGGGCAAAGCGTTTTCGACTGATCTACAATGTGTGGTAATGGTAATGTAGAAGGAAAAGTTACTAAAAGTTACCAAAATTTGGACAAAATTTTTGACCCAAACCTGAATCTCACTATTATAAACATCTGGCCTAGGAAATCTTGATAGAAAAGAACATGCATTGCATGACAATCATTGACGACTAAGTGAAAGCAAAACATAGTCCATATTCGATTTAATGATCCCATTTCAATATTTATCCCAATTTTGCAATTCATGTACACACATTCTCGCAAGGAGAGAAGCCTTTCATTAAGAGATCCCCAGTGAACCAAATTCAAATTTTAATTTTAGTAACTACTGATAAATATGTTTCGAGATTTCTCGATAAATAAACGGCACTTCTTAAACGTAATTCCATGCGTTTATTTTATACATAACAATCCATAACCATACAACAACGTGACATTGAAAAACTATGCTATATTAGACTGCACACTGAACTGAATGTAGGCACTCATAGGTAGGTATCTAAAATCTAAAGGATGTGCTGCCATCTACAATGATTGAACAGAACTTGAGGCATATTCGAAAATACATGAGATACATATACAATCTTAAACAACATCAACATTAAAGCATGAAATTACCCACGATTTTATATTAGATTAATAGTTATTTGAATACCCTTAAGTTGAAGTTGAAGAAGAACTAAATATAATTGCGGGAAATTTGAATTTGGTTCATTGGGTGGGAACTCTACTTTTACGGAAAAAAAATGAATTACCATAGAAGTTGCAGCATGATTGTTATTGCAAATTTTACTCAATGGCAGAAACAGGTCAGACAAATTAGTAATCTTAGAAAAGTAATAACGCAAGTCGAGGTTTCACTGAAGAAAGTAAAACTGTGATCTCATCAGGGTTGCAACAAGGATCACTGCCTTCTAGAAAATGTTTTTGAGTGCTTTAGATTGCATTAAAATGAAAATAAGTAATGCGACCAATAGCAAAAGAATATTTAGCTATATGTTATATATCAATTAATATTAAAAATCAAACTAACTCATTATATTATGGTGATTTAAAGATTTTACGAATAATGCAGTGGTCTGTCTTGTTACAATTCGATTGCAAATTAGTTTTAGGGATACTAAGGAGTGAGAAAGATCTCCACATCTGTTTACGATGACAAATCCACTTTTTCAAACAAAGCATTATATTGATCTTTTTATTAATGATTTACTTATGACGTAATCAATCAAAATAAATTGCATTTTTATATAATAATTCTGTTCTTATAATTCCAATTAGCCATGTTTATATTAATTGCAGTTTGTGTTTAAACTGCCCAAATATCGTATTTATATGAAACGTGTGTTTATTTCTGTCCGATATACCAAGGAGGAACCAATTAATTTAATTAAATTATAATGAAACGTATAATAAAAAATATAAAAAACTAGTTGTTAATGACTCACGTCTAGAAAATTGGGATTGGTATTCTATCCTTTGGTCTTGAACGCCCAAAAACTGTTTCTCGAAAATAAACACTGTGCTACTTAACCTCACTAATTTATTCTTACTAACCAACCGTGAATTTATGTAATACAGACTTCCATAATAGAAATTAACAATACTATGAACATTGATTCTATTGATAACTAAACAAACATTTTTTATATTGAATTATCACACCAAAATCGACAAAGTTTTTAACGTAACCACAGTATAGAAAGATAACAGTAGAGACAGATTGGCTTCCCGCTCTCGTCCGTTTTTCGAATCGTAGTAAAATGAGCGTGGCCGGTCATAAATAAATCGTATTGCGCAGCACGTGAATCGTGCACGATCGTGCATTTCATTCAAGAAAATTTTGGCGGGGTGCTAGTGTTTATAGCAGCACGTATGTATGTGTATGTATCACTCACGATAAATTAAATACCACGTTTAGACACTTAGGTTATGTCGCTGTCATGTTCACCCCCATTTTATTTTTAAATTTCGTTTGTTCTCTTGATCTCTTATTTGTGAATCTTGGTTTACGTGTACGGTGTATTAGCCACACATTTTATTATTATTTTTTTCATAGACAGTTTTACATAAGTTTTTTGTGTTCAGTTTTAAGCGATTCATTCATAAGTATTTTAATATAATCAATTGTACACTTAAATGTCAAGAATACTCACAACTATGGGACTAATAACACCACATACTATGAAAAGGTGTTTTAAAGTATGAAGTGCACTCCAATGTTTACAGTAAAAGTACCCGAGAGATCAACATTAATTTTTTGTTTTATTAAAGGTTGTAATGTAAGCAATACATCATAGCAATCATTAGTGATGCTTGATGATGGAACCAGAGGAATTTGGATCAACTACCTGCATTGGTTACAATCGTTAGCATACTCCCAACTGCAAGAATAGTGCGAGAAATAATTACAATTTAAGTTTTTTCGCAAAATTCGTTGCGATACGTTTGTGGATATTTAATATGGAAATGTTTAAATGTTTACAATTGTGATGTTTCTGAAGGTTTTCCCAGCAACACGATCAGTTAGATGATTCAACGTTATTTTGCCATTTAAAGGCATGTGAACATGCGAATGAAGCGAAATTTGGAAAATTGAAAACACCTTTCTTTTATGTCATAATATTAGAGAAAATATTTTTTAATAATTTTGAATTAGTGTCACCACAACTGAAGTGTTTAGAAAAATTCATAGCACAGTTCAGTTCTATTAATTTTGAACATCCATGTCAAGAATGCGATTATTTTACACATTGAAGTTTCTATTTCAAGATGTTGGGTTTCAGGATACACATAAACATTAAATAGAAGCACGTGTGAAATCGGCAGAAAAAGCTTGACAAAATGGAGTGACAAAGCCATATAACTTCATAAAGTTGTCAATTATATCAATATGTAAATAACTTTCGACTTGCTACTTTCGTTGCTGGAATAAATTGCTGACCAATCATTGTATGTATCTCTAATGAAAACTTTCTGTTTGTAATATTTTTCATTGTCTATATTGTAGGCATAGCAAATATAAACTATTCACTACTTATGTCTTTCAATATTAACCTGCTTACTCTTACCTGGAAATTAACTGGCAAAAGCCCAATAAAAAATATCCAGTATATCGTGTATGGATTGCTGTTATAATAAAAGCTTTCTAATTCAGACAATGCATATTTTTTCTGAGAAGCCAGACAATAAAATTCACATTATTTTGTAAAAATATTGGAGAACGACGTTTCCATATGATAGGTAATTTCTTTTAGTTAATTATTGATAATAATTTAATTATAATTAAATTACAGCAATCGAAAATTTAACAGATCGGTATTTTTCAATAGATTAAGTGCTATCAACTAGGCATATCACTAAATTTCAAATCAAAATTGTGATCAGGTAAATAAATTCACTTCTACACTTTGTTTACTTACAGTTGCGTTATTATTATAGGTTATAGTATCAATAATAACGAATGTCAATTTATTAAAACATTTCTACAAAAAAAAATTGGTTATATGCACATTGCATGTTTATAATTCACAGCTAATATTCTTACAGCGACTCTTTCTCTTGCATCTACTGAATTTCGACCAATTCAATAATAAATATATGATATAACTTTGACATAACCTCCGCTATAAAGCATAGAGATCAAATTTTAAATGTTCCTACATTTTCGGTAGACGCATAGGATGCGCGTGCCGTGCACTCCGTAGCATCAATGTGATCAAGGTCATTAAAATAGGAACGAAGATTTCATTCATAAAAAGGGGTTCTGTCATTACTGATATATTTCTATACTGTGACGTAACAACACACACGCCATATTGTTCTTACTTGTACCTGTCACACACCGACCTGAATATAGCATGACTCCAAAATATAACAAAACTTGAATGCAATGAAATTCTGGTGGAATGCCTTAACACTAGTAATTCTTAAAATTGCACCGTTGAAAATAAATAAATACTTTCAAAACGTTGCATAAAAAGCTGCAAAATTATTAACTTAACAATTAAATTTTTATCTAACGTTTGCTTACTTTTATAGTCATTTTTCCTTCCACATCACTACTAATGTACCACACGTTTTAAATCTGTCAAAAATGATTAGCACATAACCTAGAAATAGCACTTTTTGAAGACCGTTTTTAGTACTTTCTTTTCATTTAGTCAAAAAATAAATAGACATTTTACACTCATGGAAACATACTCTTTCTGCTAATGTGGATATAAAGCGTCTAATCAGTGGTCCTCACTTAAAACTCTTACCGGCTCATTATGTTTTTTCTCAGAGACATCCAGAGGTACTCTCACACGGTTGAAAAAAATATATAAACAAGCTCTCTAAGTACTTAATTAAGCTTCCTTGTCAAAATGAAAATAACTTACAGTAACGTATATAGAATGCCTATTCAGTTGCGGTAACTGTACGGAGATGCACTGGAAGGGATCGAAGGTATTCGACTGTGTCGAACACCTGGAACAGCTCAGCGATGACCGGTATTGGGCTTGGAAAACACCCTGTATGAAGGAATTGTTGCATCTCTTGTAATTCTCTAGAGTTTCGGCCGCTATGACCTCGTCCGGTCTACCAGAAGTCTGTAAGAGAAAAAACGTTCGATTTATTCAAACGAAACGGCAATTTAAAATTCGAATTCCTGCATTTAACGCCCTCTATTGTCGACTATTCTAACGTTATCTTAAATTTAACGGTTATATTCGCAGATTCGTATCAATAAGAGTAGAAAAAGACGGTTTCCGATGTAATTAATGTGTGTTTGCCGTGCAACAACGTAAATCATATTATACGTGTCACGATGTTGTCAGGATATGCGTGTAAGACAAAAGATCGGTGAGTGAATTACGCTTTAATATAAATTTAATAATACCACACAAAAGTGTGACACGCCTGAGTCATTCTAGGGCAAATATGTATTTATTTACTTTCAAACGAAACAACTTAATCTGCTGTAACGACGCAACATGCTATACGAACCGTGCTTCCTTCATTGTATTATTCTGTTTTTTTTTTCTTTTTTAATATAAAAACGGAAACATGGTTTTATGCCTCCCAGGTATAGCTAATATCTTTACAATAACCGCTGGCCTTACCTTGTATGATGCTACGTATGTTACATGGTCTTTTTTTAATTGTATCTTATTCAATATATATATGTATTGTAAATAATTTGATTCTTGAATTGAACTCAAGGTAATATTCTTCCTACTTAGTCTTTTTTTTTGTTAATCTGGAAAAAGCTTCTATTTTTTTTTAGTATTTATATTATAATAGCTACGTGTCTGGAAAATTTATAAATCCATTTCATTTTTGTTATAACGCTGTGGTCACTTATAATGAATTTATTTCAGAATTTGAAAATGAATTTATTTCAGTTTACTGCAAAAAGTGTCTAAGTCGAAATCGAGATTATATGACTAAAAAACTACAATTACTTAGTTAACACAGTTACAAGTGAAATACCAACATTTACTAAAATGGGAACATACATCCTTATATAAAATATGGTGAATAATGAATATGAAAATCATACGATAATTTTTTACCTCATTACAATTTACAAGCAATTTCTGTAAATATGACTTGGTCACTTTTTGCAGTAGCCCCACGAGATGTCGCCAAGTATGTTTAAAAGGTAGATTAAATCTTTACTGGCTGCCTAGTTTAGGTCACAGGGTTAGGTTTAGATATGATGTTTGTTATTGATTAGTGCATTTATAGTATAGAGTACTTTTAGTTATTTAAAAAGAAAAATTATAATCTTTATTTATTTTATTTATTATCATTTTTCACTGCACGCATGCATTATGTAATTAGTAATTAATCATAGGTTAAGTGCAAGAATAGTTAACTGCTAAACTTCGCCTATGATTAACTCACTTTTTGTGTTCCATCATGTATTAAATAAAGACGATATTATTATTATTATTATTATTATTTCAAACCCTTATTTATACTACGTCAGAACAATATTACGCTTAAAAAGTAATGTTTTTCTAATATGACTGCAGATTTCTCACAGATGACGCTTGTTCATAGAAGCAATCACTGAGAGTTTGCAAATAATCAGCAAGGCAATCACCGTTGTCTAGACACATGTAATTCTTAACATAACTGAAATGGTCCAACAGAAGTGACTAATTTTAGATTGGATTGATTGAATAAAAAACTAATATCAATAGCAATGTAAAGCATAAAAGTAAAGTTACATTGTACAAGTACCGGATTAGCTGTTTTGATCGACTTGATATGTACGTACTGCTGTGGTTAGACAACCCTTTTCGCGAGTGTATTTTAAGTTGCATAGTTTGCTTGTTATGGTTGGTTTCTTTGCTAAAACAGCTGTTTTTCGATTTACCGAGACTTTTTTTACAATTTTTAATTTTGTTTTGTATACATTTTAGTTTAAGAGTTAATTGTATCATTTCAATTATTTAAGTGTTAAGTTTTTTTTAAATTATTCTATTCATTAATTTGTCTAGTGCTCGCTAGTTTTCTTTTAATGCGGATTCTATTCAGTATTATCGTTGAAATGTTTTACGACTGCGTTGTACGATTTTGAGAGAGGGATTTTTGTAAGAAAAATAATTGTAGAGTTTTGTCAGGGATTTCCTTGTTCGACTATTGACGTGAGTAGACGTGTTTTTGTATTATCTTTGTTGCCATTTTGTATTTCATTTTGATATATTGTATTGTATTGTATTGTATTTTTCGCATTAATTGTCTTTTATATAGCCAATCAAGGAATTCTTACCGTAATAATTGTTAATATATTGAAGAGTGCACTTTATAGATATAAGATCAATTATTATTTTTTTGTTTAGGAAGATTTATTTTTATTTTAGTTTTTCTCTCATTATATTTTAAAGAGTTAATTTTCTGTTTTCCAATTTTGCTGTTTCATTTTTATTTATCAATCACCTTGTTTGGGTAATTAAGAAAGTCTGTTTTCATTCACTCACAATTTACTTTTCGTGGTTAGATTCAAGTTTTAATTCGCGAGGGTAACTCTGAGGTTAATAGTTCTTTTGCATTCATTTAAATTTTTTTCGTTGAGCTAGCTAATTTTATTTTTCTTTTTCATTTTAAAATCAGTTTTTCTATTTCATTTAAATTCAATCAGTACAGTCAGTACAGTACTACCATTTTCGTCATCGCAAACCGTACAAGCAGGAAAGAGTTATGGTAACCCGGAGACACTTGCAATAAGAGCCAACAGAAGCATGAAACATCCCCAATCTTTACTGGATTTGATGATTTATATCGAACACGTCTTAACAAACAGTGTCTTAATCAATATTAAAATGAATATAAATGCTGTTTTAACTGCCCAATGTTGTACCTCAGATTTTTGCATGATCCAGACTTTCGTAAATACTTTAATTACATATCCTAGTAAGACAAAGAATTTATATAAAGAGAAACTTAATTAATTTAAAACTTAAATTTATATAATATATATAAATTATGTATAATAAAAAAACAAAAATTAAACTTTGTTTTAATATTTTTAAAAACTTTTATTCGAATAAAATTTCCTTCATTACAGCAGTGACGCTTTTTTTTTAGAAAATTAACTCACCTCTAACCAACTCTTCCTAAAAAGCGACTCATCCCCAACCAACTTTTCCAAATAATAAACAAAAACACATTAGGTTCAAAATGGGAGATTCTGGGATAGCACCCGTAGAGAAATCCAAAGATTTTTATTCACTTCATCAATAAATCAATTTTACCAAAATTTATACTGTAAAAAGGAACTCTTTTTGAATTTATTCTTTATCTCCTCCCTATTTCCCCATATCTCCTATTTCGAACATAACGTCTACAGCCAGTGCACCTTCTCAACCAAAAAACATATTTAATAGTTTAATATACGCTTATTAATTTCCATTCCAACTTTTCTTTCCTTTGGAGTCACACTACTTTAATTACATTAAAGATAATTTCAGTTTGGCGTATACATATTATATAGATCGAAAAAATATAAAGGCCATGGGTCCAAGAGCCCACCCTAATGGCACACCATCGCACAGTGGGCCGGCTTGCATTCGCAGCGCGAAATAATTGTAATTTACCAAGTTGCAAGAATAACTTGTAAATTACATAATTTGCATACTATATACATATGTTGAAGTATAACTATCAACTCAGAAATGTTGGCAATATCAAGCCTCTGTGGCTCATTTGCTAGTATAAGTTAATTTACTTGAATTAGACGTTTGAGTTGTGTACTAAAATAGAGGCTAATAATTGCAGATACTTGTGTTTTACCGAATTTGTTAAATATAGTAATTTACTTAAATTAGACGTTTGAGTTGTGTACTAAAATAGAGGCTAATAATTGCAGATACTTGTGCTTTACCGAATTTATTAAATATGGTAGACTTTCTCAAAAGTAAACACGTAATTTTATTCGTCATTTATTGAAATACCTTGACATTGCACTACAGCTCCAAAAACTGTTTGTTAGAAGTGGCTTATAAAAAATTGCAGACTTTTGCAGGTGTTGATATTTTATTTTAAAATTCTTCATACTTCAGTTTTCGTGTGTACCTAAAATAAAGTGCGTCCGAGTGCGACCGTAAGCGTTATAATTTTTTTTTAGATGAAATGTCCGTTGCAGTTTAAACATAGTGTTTTGTTTTCGGAGTAGCACAAACATAAAAATTTCAAAGATCTACGCTAGTACATTAATTTAAACAGTATATTTACGAAAGAAACTATAAATGAACTAGAAGCTGATAAATTATTAACTAATGTTATAAGAAAAAGATAGAATTTCGTTGGAAACCAAGTTTTCGCAACGTAAAAGGATTTATAGCAAGAAATAAAGAGATGGTTAGATCAGAAAGTTGAACTTGCTGGTGCTACTGTTTTGTAGTACAGTCCAAAAAATGTCTATTTACTAAAAAACAAGTTGGTTATTTGGTAGGCCACAAAAGGCATTTGATGAATGTGGTTTACGCAAAAAAAAGTGTGATGCGATATCAACGTCAGAAACTAACCCGACGTCAATACCAACTATAATACAAAAGCATTTATGTATTTCAAATCTCTTGATTTTTATAAATATCTTTCTATTTTCACTGTTGTCTTATTTAATATGAATAAAAACCAAAGGTTATATGTTGTACCTGAGTAAATGTCAATAAACATTATTATTAATATTATTACCTGTACAATAGTACTATCACAACTGCGAAGGTTATAAATATGTAGCATCTGGGCTGAATTTAGACATAAACGGCAATTATTTCGTGCTAAGAACGCAATCAGGACCACTGTGGATCGTCGACAAGCGCATATAAAAGACAACTAACGCTTAACATTCATAATAAAACTCTACAGAAATCATCTTGGTGCAATAATAAGGCAGTACAGTACCAAATTACCAGCCATCACTCATCGTACCGTACAACTCTGTCCGTAACATCTCAGCAACGTGCATAAAACAGCAGCTTCGAGCTCCTCCCGTATACACGCAGAAACATTGCGCTATTTTTAGCAGCCCCACAGTTTACAATCGACGCTGCATGCAACAGCATATCGCGTGCACATTAATTGTGTCTGATTTTCCAGTACGCCTGATACACGTTTCTATGTGAAGTTTTTTTTTTTTTGTTCTATAGACGCGTGCACTGTTATATTGTTATATAGCACCCTATCATCGTACGATATAGAAAAGATATAGTGTACGATTGTGTTAACAAACGTGAAATAAAATTAAATTTATTTAAAGTCTTTATATATGTATAAATATATATATTGCCATTTTTCTTCTTGGCGTGTACCATATGCTTTACTTTTATTCGTGGACGAGATTAATAAGAGGCCTATATGACTTGTATTTAAATTTTATTCTAATATCCATACATGTTTCGGCGAATTTTGCCTTTCTCAATGGAATAAAATGAGTGAAATATTTACAAGTTTAGTGTCGTGACTCTACATTGAAATTTATTATTAAAATTTATACTCGAAAAAGCAACATCATTTAGTTAAAATTTAAAATATTATGAAAGTGAAGTTACATTATTACGTTATAAATTACATTATAATACAATTACAAAATACATTACAAAATACAAGACTTGTATTTTAACTTTCAACGCTTTAACATGTAGATTTTAAATTTTAAATTTATAACCTAATAATCTTAACTTAACATAATAACAAAAGGTTTAGTGTTACGTCCCCTTATTTAGATTTAAGTTCCTTCAGTTCTAAGAAGTTAATAGTGAAGACATCTTTCCCTTTTTTCGATTCTTTCTTTATTCTGTTAGGCACCCTCTTCATTTGTAATTTACGACCACTAGAGTTCCTTTGTACACCACACGCGATCACTTTTGTAGGCAGTTCTGTTTCGACATTTCAAGCAACAATACATTTTTGTAAATATCTTCCTATGTCAATATATGAAATTACAAAAGAAAAGGTTTTGCGTGTTTTGTTATTTAAATACATCCACGTAGAAGTGACAAATCCAGGACCAACGCATTCACAAAACTCTACAATGATAATCGTCATTACATATTTATTTTCCCTTTTCGAAAAGACCCTGTTCTTTTTTGCATCATGTATTATTTGACGTTTTGATTACACATTTATTTACCGCAGAGGCAACGTAATTATTTAGCAGTTTGTATAAGAAAGGTGAGCTATTCTTTTGATCATTCGATTTTAAAAACCATGTTGCATTTTTAAGCAAAAAAAAAATATGTATCCAAATTCGTAAATATCAAAGTACCATCACTCATTCCGTTAATCCGTAATTATACCATGCACCCGTTTAGAATTGGAACTTTTTTCCGTAAATATGATTGTTTAGAACAGAATTATATAGATTTTTTTTGTCCTAACCCGACTCCGTAGTTTAGTTTTGTTACGTCCCCATATTTAGATTTAAGTTCCTTCAGTTCTAAGAAGTTAAGTAGTGAAGACATCTTTCCCTTTTTCGATTCTTTCTTTATTCTGTCAGACACCCTCTTCTTCATTTGTAATTTACGACCACTAGAGTTCCTTTGTACACCACACGCAATCACTTTTGTAGGCAGTTCTTTTCCGACATTTCAAGCGACAATACATTTGTAAATATCTTCCTATGTAAATATATGAAATTACAAAAAAAGGGTTTTATGTGTTTTGTTATTTAAATACATCAACGTAGAAGTGACAAATCCAGCACCAACGCATTCACAAAAATCTACAATGATAATCGTCATTACATATTTATTTTCCCTTTCGAAAAGACCCTGTTCTTCTTTGCATCATATATTATTTGACGTTTTGATTACACATTTATTTACCACAGAGACAATGTAATTATTTAGCAATTTTTATGAAAAACGTAAGCTATTCTTTTGATCATTCGATTTTAAAAATGATGTTGCATTTTTAAGCAAAAAAAAATAATATATCCAAATTCGTAAATATCGAAGCACCATCATTCATTCTGTTAATCCGTAATTATACCATGCACCAGTTTCTCAATAGCACAGAAACACAATTGTTTGCCCTCAAAAGAGACCATGTGAACGCGCCAGTTATATATTTCATTCATACGCATAGTCTAGCATAGTCGGTCAACAACAAGCATCACATCAGTACATACTACATGCGATGGAATGCGTGCACTGTGCAAAAAAAAAACGCCCGGCCGGCAGAACAAGTGACCTTGAAACGATCACATGATCTTACGCCGAACAGTAGTGGCACACAATAATTACCAGCGCCGTCCGTGAGTTGTTACATCTTTTTAGTAAGTAGGTCGCAGCATTGGTTTTGCAAAAGTGCCTCATCATTTTTCTCATTAAATTCCCGAGCGACGATTAGGAACATTTTAGCGGGAGATCGTCTTATATAGAAGAATGCGTTTATAATTAATTGTTGTGGGAAAAGTATGTTAATTTCTTAGATGCTTGGTGCTTGGCTGTGGTATATTTTCGTTGTATTATTATTATTATTATTATTAGCCGTGGGATTTATTGGAAAGAATGTCTTCTGTTTATAGAAGAATGGATCTACGACATTTGATAAGTGAAAATGCAATTTTATTCTTCCCGGCGAGAAATAGTGAAAGTATAGGTAATTAATTTTCTTTTTAGATCGTAGCATTCGAAAGGAATTAATTAAATGCTGCTCGTGTCAAAAACGATCTACTTTACAAATGCATCATCATATTTAAATCGACACAAACAGTAATAATTTAAGCGAGTTTTAATTAATTACAACACCAAACTGATTACAGCCGCATATATATATGGATAAACAAAATACTAATAAGTGGGTACTTGATACAAAAAAGCAAAAACAAGTATTTCCCTGTATGACGTAATATCCGTAAAAACCCATGCCAACAAAGAACAGATAATACAAGTTTTGAGGCCGTTATTATTGCAAAAAACGTACGCAATAACCAGTAGAACTCGACTCGTCTAAGGATAAACTACATGCGTTCAAGATGTGTGCAAAAATATCCTTTCTATTGGTTATAGTTGTGCTTCTTAATAGTGCGGAAGAAATCTTAGGGCATGAGGTAAATAAAAATAATATACCTAACCTAGAATTAAACTTTATTGTTTGTTTTTTTAATAAAACGGATTCCCTCTGACCAATCGGCATTGACACGATTCAGTTTTAAAATTAAGATTGTTTGGCGGCAAATTCAAATATCTGTTTAAATTTTATATAATTAAGTATACAGGTTATTCCACGTAACTGGTTCATTAAAAGTTTATGATGTTCTATTATTTACTTATATTTGAGATTTTGGCACCAGTATCTATTCGATTGGAACTATAAATGCAAAATACCTTAACCAAAATATCACTTCCGATTGACCGGAAATGGATGTTAACTTTGTTATTTTAAATAGAATGATATAATTTTTTATTCATTTTTGGATTCTACAACTATAAATACGTCAGTTTTCATTAGCTATTCCTGTAGCTACATGTTGCCGTTTTTGAGTTATTTAAGTTTTTCTTTCTTTTTAGTCTTAATCATTGCATCATTGAGAAATTAATATCTCGGTTAATACTGCAAGTAGAGACTCCAAATTTGCTATGTTATGAATGTAGATATTACTCTAAGAAACGGTAAGCACACTTTACATTCTAACATACAGGGTGTTCAAAACTGAGGAACAAAGTGACATATTTTCAAATACAGAAAACTCAATTTTTTTTTAATACGAGCATCCTGTATTTTAATTCGGAATTAGGAAGTAAATATCATCCCCTATCACTTTATATGAGCATTCCCTATACCTATCTTTAATAGATTTTGAGATATGAGCGACTTTTTGTTAAACAGACTAAGTAGCCCTATCTTTAAATGTTTGTAGCTGGCTCTGAAATGGATTCACGTCAAATTCATGTATTATTTTTGAATAACCATACAATAATGTCTGTTCGAATAGTCATTTCTATTAATATTGCGTTGTACGAAAGTGTAATTACAATGATATACATAAACACTTTTGGTTAGTCAATGAATTTGACATTAATCCCATTCAAGAGCCAGCTACAAACACGCAAAGATAGGGCTACTTAGTCTGTAACAAAAAGTCGTTCATATCTCAAAATCTATTAAAGATAGGTATAGGGAATGCTGATATAAAGTGATATGGGGTGATATTTACTTCCTAATTCCGAATTAAAATATAGGGTGTTCTATTAAAGAAGAGTTTTCTGCATTTGAAAATATGTCACTTTGTTCCTCAGTTTTGAACACCCTGTATGTTAGAATGTAAAGTGTGCTTACCGTTTCTTAGAGTTATATCTGCATTCATAACATAGCAAATTTGGAGTCTCTACTTGCAGTATTAACCGAGATATTAATTTCTCAATGATGCAGTGATTATGACTAAAAAAAAAAAGAAAAACTTAAATAACTCAAAAACGGCGACATGTAGCTATAGGAATAGCTAATGAAAACTGACGTATTTATGGTCGTAGAATCCAAAAATGAATAAAAAATTCAATCATTCTATTTAAAATAATAAAGTTAACATCCATTTCCGGTCAATCGGAAGTGATATTTTGGTTAAGGTATTTTACATTTATAGTTCCAATCGAACAGATAATGGTGCCAAAATCTCAAATATAAGTAAATAATAGAACATCATAAACTTTTAATGAACCACTTACGTGGAATACCCTGTATACATATCAAAATTGAAGAAATAGTACATAATTATATCCCATTTATATTTTGGTAAATAGTTAAACACAAAAGAATTTAAAATAATAGGAACAAACAATAAATATTTCTAAATCAGTCACTATGTGAGATATCACAAGTGGTTATCAGTTGAACTGTTACTAGCTGTGGAAATCCTCAATTACATTAAATCACCTCCTGCACACACTTGCTATTTCTCTTTTATGACACGTGACATACAATATCTCTTATTATCAACGTTTGAAACGGCTTGGAGTTACATCTAACCTTTTAAATATCTTATTATTAGCTGGAACTTCATTCTCAATTTGTGCTCAAATTCATTCGATAAGATCTAGCTCACTACAGTGCTATACTGGGAATGTTAAACCGACTTTATTTTGGATTCATTTTTATCAATTCATTATATAACAACATAATTAATGTGGTTATTTTTTTTTGTGCTTGCTTTATTAAATTCAAAAATACGATAAACATATCTGGGATGTTGCATCTCTTTTTTTTTAGTTGAAGAAGTTGTCAGCACTTTTCTTCTGCTTCGTGAATCATAAAAATATACATTTTCATTTATTTAAACCAGTTTTCAAATATGTTAGAGAATTCAATCTCCATAATAATCGCTACACAGAGAAAAATAAAATAGTCGCAATCAGTAATAAAATGTAGTATTATCCAGGATGACATCACGCGCAAATTAATAACTATCGTATTTCAAAATAACCTACCATACATATCTTTCTTACGGCAAAAATATGAAAATGAAATAAAAAATATAATAAGGGAGTTATTACTGAAAAATACGTTAGGTATATGTAAGTAGATAAGTATTCCCGATAAGAAACTACACTTAATTATGCATTACATCTAATATGCATTCAGTTTTTTTCCCATAATTTTTTTTTATGCGCATTTCGACAGTGGAAGATATTGTTAAAAGTTCAATGAAATCTGACTAAACAATTGTTGAGAAAAATTGAACAAACGATGTATTCCCATATAAATCAAAAACTTACCAACTTCTCTTAATAAATGAAAATTTTATCATATCTAGAAGAACAAAATTCGCCTGAAACTACAACAAGGAGAAATCGAAGGTAGAAAAACGAGATCCACAGGAAGAAACACAAAATATTACTCATTTCAAGGCATACCTTACGCCAAACCGCCTTTAGATGACTTGAGATTTGCAGTTAAGTAAATTCCATATTAAACCACGAATAAAATTACTAACAGAATCCTCTTTCTGAAGGCACCACAGCCCTCCGACAATTGGAATGGAGTTTTGGACGCGACTAAACCTGCCAATACTTGCATCGAAATGTATTTTGAAAATCGCGGGCAAGAGGACTGCTTGTATCTCAATGTCTTTACGCCTGTACGTATACAACGTGTGTATAAATTGTCGCAAAAGCTACACGTAGCGACATACTTCGTTCGTTTCTGAATCGAAAATCTAAATGGTAAAATATGGCACTATGCTTCCTGCGTCTTCAGGAGCCACTTGAAAGTAACATACATTTGGCAACACTGTAGTCCCATACTACCGTAATGGTAGTTGCAATACTTGTCAAAATTGACAGATCAGAATTACAAATGACAAATTGGATAACACAAATGATACATACGGAAAAGCAATAAGAAAGCATTATTAAAACAGAATTAGTAGTTTAGATTTTTCGAACGCATCTCTTGTAATAAATTAGCGACACTATTACCTACGCATATATTCAAATTGATATCCGTCTGTTTGTAAACACATTTGCAATCTACGAGGTATTGTCTGTATTACTTGTTCAAGCCTTTCCGGTGTAATTTCTAATACTGCCGCGTTAATTCGTCCTATAACTTCGTCAGCGTCTTGTGGAGATGTTGCGTAAACTTTCACCAACTTGAAACCCCAAACAAAAAAGTCTAAAGGATTTAGGTCGGGAGACCTTGCAGGCCATAAGATAGGACCACCGCGACCAATCCACCTGTTAGGGAAGTGTTCATCCAACCACTCTCTCACATTACGAGAAAAATGTGCCGGAGCTCCATCATGCATGTAAAACATGTTACGGCGTATATTCAATGGCATCTGGTCAATAACTTGTTCTAATACATTTAAATACCCGTTGGCATCAAGTCGATTTGGCAGATAGATTGGCCCAACGACACACGGTGATTTATTATACCCAGCCAAACATTAACTGAAAACTTTCTTTGGTGACCGTATTCCCAAAACGCATGAGGATTTTCATCTGCCCAATGGTGAAAATTATGGGTATTGAGTACATCATCTCTGGTAAACATAGACTCGTCGGTCCAAAGAACACCTCTTAAAAAGTCGCCATCTTCTTGAATCCTATTTAAGATACTATGACAAAAGTTTAAACGGTGTATGTTATCGTTTTCATAGAGCGGCTGCACCTTAGTTATATGGTATGGATAAAGAAGGTTTTCACGTAGAACCAAATGAACGGTCTTATTACTGCGGATATTGAATGTGGACGCCAACTGTCGAGTACTGACGGAGGGATCTTCATGTACTGAGTCTAGAATTTCCTCTTCCAGTTGTAATGTACGCCGTTGTCTAGGTCAACCAGCGTTGGCATTTCTTTTCTTAAACGAACCAGTTTCACGTAGACGTTGGTCCAGTCGTCGAAATACGTTTCCAGTAGGATGTCTCCGGTTTGGAAAACGTACACGATATTCCTGTTCTGCCATGTTAGCATTTCCATTACAAAAACTGTATACCATATACATATCGGCATATTCATTAAATGTAAAAACCATTGTAAATAAACAAAACAATAATACGAGAACGATAAAAACACTGAAACAGAAAACTAATCAAGAGAATACGAGTAATCACAAAAAAGAGCAGAGCTTGCATAAAATTGAACACTTTAATTAATGTCAAAATTTGACAGTAATGGTTTTGATTGAAATCAAATTAGAATACAAAGTCATTGTCCTACAATGTTGCCAAATGTGTTTTTCATGAGAGGATGCTTATGAAGAAATGTTCATACCAGGCTCTAAAATCAAAAAGAAACTGTTTACGAAAAAACAGGAATAAGAAATCGTCTAAATTCAAAATTGCAGCTATCTATACCGACAAATAACGAACACAAACACTTATTAAGGAACTAAAAAACCGAACTTCAAGAACCTCGTGAAGACTTATGAAGCAAAAGTACAATATTTTACCATTGATAGATTTTCGATTCAGAAACGAACGAAGTATGTCGCTAGTGTAGCTTTTGCGACAATTTATACACACGTTATATATTAAAAGCGGCAACATTTTGTTGAAACTCTATTAAAAGTTTTGTTTCAATCAATGTAGGCCTTAGATAAAAATTTGCCAGTCATGATTTGGATTCATGGTGGTGCTTTTGTATTCATCTACGGTAATTATACTCTAAATGGTGTGGACTTTTTCATGGACGAAGAAATAGTATTTGTAACGGTTCACTACAGGATGGGACCTTTTGGTAATTCCCTATTATGTCATGGTTGCAATTTGCATGTTAAAACAAACTTTAGGTTTCCTAAGCACTGAAGACGATGTGATACCCGGCAACTTCGGACTGAAAGACCAAGTAATGGCGATCAACTGGGTCCATGATAACATCAAAGCATTCGGAGGAGATCCTAAGAAAATCACGCTAATGGGTCAAAGCGCAGGGGCAGTTTCCACCTCCTATATGGGGATGACACCACAATTAAATGGTAAAAATTATACTTAGAACGTGCATAAAACATCTATTCTATCCAAAGTTTAAATCCAAAAAGGAAAAATTAGCGGAATCATACAACAAAGTGGTTCCTCATTATGTCCATTCGGTTTTGGCCGTTACCATAGAGTAGGTGCATACGTTTTGAGTACCAAATCCGGTTTGCAAAGTCAAAATTCCACGGCAATCTTGGAACATCTTCGCAAAATAGACGCCCAACTTCTCAGGAAGAATGCTTTGAGCACTCACATTGATGTAAGTGATGAAGTTAACGGTGTCTCTTTCTTCGTATAGACGTGTTAAATGGAATCGTTTGCAGATTGCGTTTGGCAGGGGAACTTTTCACGGTTTATTGTATATTCCTGGCTTGGAATCGAGGACGAACAAAGATCCTTTAATCACGGAATTATCGCACGAACAATTGAAACAGGGACATTTTAATAAAGTGCCCAGGATGATTGGAATAAATTCTATGGAAGCGATATTTATTATTGATGGTAAGTAATAAAAGTTGATAAATTGTTTCGTTTGATAAATGTTATGGCTTCGATTGGGAATTGTGTTAACTGCTTTTCGATATCGATTTTTGAAATTTTACATTTGAATTCATTTTCACTTGCTTGTTTCCCCAAAAGGTAGTTAAAAAAAATACCGTCGTATTATAGAAGATGTCTAAAAATTAGTGGCATAGCCAAGGATTTCGAAAGCTGCAGAACTCATTTTTTTTCATATAAAACATTTTGCATATATTTATTTTTGTTGGAATTAGATTTAGAATTAGAATTTAATTCTACACCCAACAATATAAAAATGTACAAGCTGTTCTACAGTAGGGCGTCGATCAACCGAACAATCACTTAAACCGAATTGCTAATACTATGTACAGTGCCCCCCAGATTTAATGTCCCTTAACTTAAATAGTAGGACTAACTATTACAATGTTTAACAGGTTAACCTTCAGAACTGAAAAAAGAATGGTAAAAGAGAAACAACGATAAAATAAATAATAATAATAATAATAATAATAAGAAGAAGAATTAATGGAAGGAAAGTCATCGGATTAGTAATCTGTAAACAAGTTATTAAAAAGCAAAATATAATTTTGTTTCATACAATAACTTATGGTTAGTTATAATAATAATAATAATAATAATAATAATAATAATAAACAATTTATTTCTAAAGGCAGTATACAAGTGACAGAAAAAAGAGACAACTCCTATAAGCAAAAAATACATCACATCAGAAACAAATAGCTTACGTGCTATAAAAATCTTGAACACAATAACAATTCAAATTAAGTAAATACTCTAACTGTTTTTTTAAACTGAAAAAAGTTAGCAATATTTTTTATATCAGTAGGAAGGTTATTATATAATTTACATCCTACAAAGTAGGTACCTTTTTGGAAGATTTCCTTTCTATGAGCCGCTGGAAGGTAATAGTTGTCTGTTCGTGTATTATATCTATGATTAATATTACTGCAGTTAAAATATTGCTTATTCTTGAATACAAAACATAATAAATCTAGTATGTAGATATCATAAAAAGTTAAAAGAGCATTAGCTTTGAAATATTCCTTACAAGAATCTCTATAGCCGAGATTATAAATAAATCGTAAAGCTCTCGTCTGAATTAAGAAAACTCTTTCAGAGTGTGGTGACAATCCCCAGTGAATTAACCCATACCGCATACAAGAAATAAAATTAGAATGGTAAAAAGTCAATAAAGAACTAATGTTACATTTTTTCTTGAGTTGTTTCAAAGCATAACAAATTTTTGACAAAGTACTACAAAGATTATCAATATGATCAATCCACAGTTTTCGTTTATGACTATAAGTATAAGGTAATTATATTTATCTCAATCTGTTGTTTAATTGAAGATCTGGTTTAGATAAATATAAAATACATATATGTAATATGAAATAGACAAAATAAAATGTAATAAAAAAGCACACCACCATCGATTTTATTTGGCATACTTATATCTGAATCGTAAACTAAACCGAATACTATTCATATCTGCCACTTGCGAATACGGAAATAGCCGAAGGGCACGGCTTAGAGCCTGTGGTAGAAAGTATTGATATAAATGTCGTAAGGAGGAGACATTATAAGAGAAGCGCATTGTACCACGTGTATATAATAGGAAGGCTTCGACACGAAAAACTCTTGCTTCACGTCGTGAATTAGCAGCTAAACTGTCTGTATTATTGTAAATAGCTATGATTCCAACTTGTCATTGTAATAAAATAGTTTCATATTGTATAATTATTATAAATGTGATTTTTATTGGTAAATTGGTAATGTCTCTCACTTAGTTCGGATAATCCACGATGTTTCTTCTGTCCATTACAGAATTTAAAACCATCAACGAATCATACAACAACTACGACCAGATGATCAGAAGATACATTCCAGTCTCCATGAACACCAGGAACGAAGAAGCGGGTCACTTGATCAAAAAACACTACACTAACAACACTCCATTCGTCAGCAATATAACCAATATGGTTCACGTAAGTGCAATCCTATGATGGTGCTTTTACCAGATCAAAAAAACCTTTTAAAATTAGTTTGGCAGCGACGACCAGTTCGTGAGACCGATTTTGAAAGACGCTGCTTTAGTTTCCAAACACGTTACCACATATTTGTACCATTTTTCCTATCAAGGAGAATTGGGTTTGTCGCCAAGACCACTGAAAGGTAAATATATTTCTGTTACATCAAGATAACATCCATAGAAGGAAGGGAAACAATTAATTTTAGGTGTTAATCATGGGGAAGAAGTTGAATATCTTTTCCACAATAAAGACCACGGAAGCATTTCTGAGGAAGATGAGCGAATCAGAAGGAAGCTTGTCAGATTATGGGCTAACTTTGCTAAATATAGGTATAAGGATTCTTAAAGTAGATAGTGATAAAATTTGTTGAATAATGCTGATTATTTGTTGTAGTAATCCTACTCCTCAAGAAGATCAGCTTTTGGATAATCAAATCTGGTTACCCATAGACAAAGATAGTGACGATGTAAATTATATGGATATAGGAGAAAAAATAGTGCCATCTGTTAATCCGCATCAAGAAGATGTGCTATTTTGGGATGATTTATATAAAACTTATGGAAATCCACCATATGATACTTACTGATTTTTTTTTGTTAAATGTTATTTTAATGATTGATAGAATATTTAAAGCAACTTTTATTTGAAAATAATAAATTCGTTTTAAAGAGTTTCAGAAGAATTTTAGACTACCGCTTTGGAAATAGTGTTCTTCTGTTTTAAAATATCGAAAACGAATCAAAATCATTTGCATTTGTTTTTATTTTGACCAAAATAAATGTATTGGCATTATTGCTTGTGTTTTTTTTTGTGTTTAATAATGAATGGTGTATACATAAATAAGACTTCACAACAGTAGACGCTCTATAAGAAATTTAATTTAATTATTGATCATCTTGCGAGGATATAGCAAAATTTAGTGTGAATATGTTCGAGGGTATTTGGAATAACAAGAACAGGAACCAAGAAATAGAAGATGACTAACATGGAGCATATGTACACTTCTCGCAGGAAAAATCGGGACACCAGCAATTGAGAATTTTAATTTTTTTTGGGTGTAAATAAAGCTTTTAGGGAACGTATTTACATTACGACAAGATGAATTTATTCAAGGTTTAAACAGAAACATAAATAGAGAGAAAAAGCTTTATACATAGAATAGTAAAATACATTATAGTTTGGATGACGGCGCGGCGTGTTCTTTGAGGATAAGAAAATGAAATAAACAAGGAAATGTCCTCGCAAAAAATTGTAGTAATACGAAAGGCTATTGAGTCGATGGCTTTATTTAAAAATATATATTTAGCTTATTTCATGTTTATTCGAACATATGGTAGAATTTTAACAATATTTTATTTGGTGAAAATGTTTATAATCCTTTAATCTAAAAGGATTATAATATTCCACAAAGTATTATTGCTACTTACAAAGAATACAGAATTTTAAACAGAACTTAGAAAAGTGAAAGAATTATTTAAGGTTTTAAAATTAAACTTTCTGATTGCTGTAAATTGCTGTTTAAGGATTTTGTGTTGCAAATATTAACGAAGCATTTACTTGTGTTAGAAAAGAAGACCTTGCTTTAACAATTATTTACAATATTGTTGCGTTTATATACATAACAAACATTGTAAGAAAGCATATTGTTCGTCAATCTCAGTTAGTGCTAAAATATTTTTGAATTTGATACTTCTAATACTTTCTATTACTATTGTCTGGAGGGTGTGCTTCATAAAGACAGTTTATAAATAGACCAAGTGTTCGCCATATTTCAAGAAAATAGAACGACATTGAATTACATAGGCCATAGCTAAAATGTATTTCTTAAATATACAATAAACGCAGGGTTAATAATATAAATAATATCTTTGCGAACTTAATTGGTTTAAGAATTTTGTAAATAACCTTAAAACTATTTTTGGTAAATTTTTTAATACATAGAAGAAAACTTTATAGTAATATAATATTTAAGAATAATACTAAACAAAAATAATAGTTAATACATCAATAATAGTGTAATCAATAAATCTATGAAAATCACATTTTTTCCGAAACTAAGGAGGCTGCTTGATATATTGCCTATTGCTGAAGTAATACTTGCAACCATAAATCGAACCAAGTAACTAATATCAAAGCAGCACTAATAAGTAATGTGATTTTAAAATCCGATCTCCATGTGTTTTCTTAAAAAAAAGAATTATCTCTACATAACATCAAACAAGTTAAATACATATATATTTCTAAATGAAGCCATCTTTTAAGAGACCTTTTTGTTATGTTTTTTTTTTTTTTGCATGAGTATTTCCGTATTCGGTATTACTAAAACAAACGCCGCCAGCGAAACTCCAATGTTTATTCAATGTGTAAACCTTTTTCTTTCTATACATTTATATTTCCGTTTAAATTTCTGTCTGCATTTGCACCCAACAATTTTTAAAATTCTCGATTGCTGGTGTCCCGATTTTTCCTGCGAGAAGTGGACATAATTATGTAGAAGTGGGGTAAACATTTGTAAATGATACGTCAAAATACAAGATTTAATATTTGGAAACTAAGAAACTTTCGCTAATTTAATGGCAATCCATGTTGGAGAACTTCCAATTTGAGACGCTTCTCAAACGGTATTTTTCGCAACGGTACACAGGAATTTCTCCCCCACTTAAGAAACTGCTAAATCGACCGTTTTCCTTCACTAATTAAAAGAACATCTCGTCCTTGTCGCCGCATAGCAATTACCAAGTACGATTCAAGTGTTAAAGCAACACTGCATGCTATCCAGGCAGGATGAATAGACGAGTACAGTCTTAAATTAGTTTCTAATTAATTAAAGCTCGAGTGAGTCGAATTCCTGAACACTTCCAGTTAGCAATTCTGTGTCAAGGTTTTAGACAAGTCGTGCTGGTGGTTGGTCTAAAGAACGCATTGCATTCCAAGTGGTATTAAACGGTAAAAAAGACAAAAATTGGACATATTAATAAAAGAATTAAAAGCAATTAACTTTTTTCCTACACTGCATGAGAAGTAAACTCTTAATAATTCCTTTAAAAATATATATTTTAACGCGTAAAGCTTTTGATATCATTTTGAAAGCACAAACAAAGAGTTTTTACATTCGCATGTGATTAATAATTAAAAAAAATGTTGCCACATGATACAGATTTTGTGTTTATTGTAAGTATACTATTGCGATTTCATTTTCAAGGGGCGATTAAACACCTTAAATAAGGTCCAAGCACATTTTTTGCAATATTTCAGAAACGAGAAATGATATCTAAATCAGGTAAAGATTAAATCGCTCCTTGTTAGCAGCCGTACATTTTAGGTTGAAAAAAGAACCATGGCGCGCCCACGGGCTGGTTAGGGGGTTAAAAAATATTTTTTTTTTTCATTTCTGCTCTTACATATACAGGGTGCGCCATTTATCTGGCATCGGTGGATCGTGCCTTACTCAATCACTTAATCGAAAAATGTTTCGAGTAGAAGTTACTTGAGGTGAAGTGCTCTATAGCTTAAAATTATTTTAACATATACAGGGTGTTCGATATTGTCGGTACGTTATGCAATTCCATTTTTTCAAATTGAACGTACTGTATATTATTGCATTTTTGAATTCTCCGACTCAAAAGAAGTCACAATTATCTAACATACTCTACGACAAAACTTAATACTTTTTGAGATATTTCGCACTTTTTAAAAATAATTATTCGCACGATGTTCTTATAAAATAAATAGCTCCCTCATTAACTGTTATTTTCTAATAATTTTTGGGCAGCAATCTAAGGCACCTTTAGACAATACAATAAATACAAAAGGTTTACATATATTATACAGGTGTTTTTTAAAAATACATCTGAATTTCAAAAATTTTAAACAAAACTCATTTTTTTCAAATGGAACACCCTGTATATTTTTATGTCGACGGATACAATTGAAAGGCATCTTTCGAATGTACATAGCACTGCCTATACCTAAACTTAATAATTTTCGTAATAGAACATCATTTACTACAGGAACCTTATAACGAATTGAAACATTAAGAAAAATTTGTTTAGTAAGCTCTGCCTATGACAACAAACAAAATAAATGAAGTACAATACGAGATTAACTGTCAAAATCATCGTAAAATTATTCCTAATCTTTATTCCAATATTATGTTTTTTAATAATTGTTAATCGTTTTTATTGTTAATTGTTTGTGTAACGGATTGTTGCGTAATTTATTTAAATATGAACTATTCCAATGAAGAATTAGTCGATATGGCATTCATTCTTGGCGAGAGTGAGCGAAACTGTTTGTTAGCGTCTAGAATTTATAAACAAAAATATCCACAGTACGTTCAATTTGAAAAAATGGAATTGCATAACGTATCGACAATACCGAACAGCCTGTATATGTTAAAATAATTTTAAGCTATAGAGCACTTCACCCCAAGTAACTTTTACTCGAAACATGTTTCGATTAAGTGATTGATGTGTGTGAGTGAAGTAAGGCACGATCCACCGATGCCAGATAAATGGCACACTCTGTATATTATAAATTCATTTTTCTTTTTTAATCTTTAAACTACATGAAAAAATAAATTTTACCTGTTTTTGGATCTTTTTCTAAATGTTCATTTTAGAAAGTTACGGTCATTTCTATGTACACCTATAGAAGACTATTTCCGCTCAGTATTTTTGGATTTATTTTATTTATTTGGAATTTATTTCAATTAAAAATGGTTTGCTATATTAAAATATAAAAAAAAAAGGAAAGCGATACGCACAAATATTTATGCCAAAAGAAGTTCGTTCGTTGTTGGTCATCTCGTAAATATAAATGACTTGTTCACGTCTTGGCAAATCCATGTGTTTATGTTTTTCCCAATGCATGCAACTGATTATAATAAAATTTTAAAAATAAAATTATCACTGTCACTATATAAGAGTATGGTCCGCTCGCTAAATTATATTATTATTAAGTGTCTGATTCCATCCACACTATTATATAGGGGCAGTGATTGTTTTATTTATAATCAGTTACATACATTGGCAATCATAAACACATTGATTTGCCAGGACGTGAAAAAGTAATTTATATTTACGAGATGACCAACAACGCACGAACTTCTTTATCACGTCTGGAAATAGGAATTCCAAATCTCAATTATTTAATTTTCCTAAGTTTAATTTTCGACACATAAAATATGTATTTTTAAAACTTTAAATCTTGACCATGTATATATAATATTTGATTTCCTTTTTCTTGGTTTTTAGGTCTAATATTAAAACATGAATGAATACGACGACGACGACAACGTTTCGCTTTATTAAAAAGCTTTTTCAAGTAGATATATAAATAAATGTAGAAATTGTAAATTATAAATAAAATGCTTTTGTTTAATAAATGACAAAATTGTTGTGTTTACTATGATTTTGAATATATTATTATGTTTTATTTAAAGATTGCATTTTAAAATAGGATGTTGTGATTATTTGTTTATAAAAATTTTAATTAAATAGTTCTTTACAAATATTTTATTTAGTTATAAAATTAAATTATATAATTTTGTGAAATACTGTATATCGGTTTTATCATTGACTGCATTTTTATGTTTATAAATTTGAATTATTTCAAGTATATTACGCGTTTTTAAATTTTGTTTCTTGTTTAAAATTGTTACGTTGTGAAATCAAAGGTGTGATTTGAGTTATTTCATGTTTTTTTAAAGCTGTAAGATTTTATTGTATTTGTGTCCTTTTATTCTATTTTCCAAATATTGCATGGTTTCACCTATATATATACCATTACAATTTTGACAGTCTATTTTATAAACTATGTGTGATGTTTTACTTTTTTCAATTTTTGATTTTAATTTTGAATAGATTTGGTTTTGTAGTTTGTTTGTGTTTTGATAGGCAATTTTGTAATTATATGGTTTGAAAATTTGATTTATATATATTTTATATGGTATATATATAGGTGAAACCATGCAATATTTGGAAAATAGAATAAAAGGACACAAATACAATAAAAATCTTACAGCTTTAAAAAAACATGAAATAACTCAAAATCACACCTCTTGATTTCAACAACGTAACAATTTTAAACAAAGAACAAAATTAAAAACGCGTAATATACTTGAAATAATTCAAATTTATAAACTAAAATGCAGTCAATGATAAAACCGATATACAGTATTTCACAAAATTATATAATTTAATTTTATAACTAAATAAAATATTTGTAAAGAACTATTTAATTAAAAATTTTATAAACAAATAATCACAACATCCTATTTTAAAATGCAATCTTTAAATAAAACATAATAATATATTCAAAATCATAGTAAACACAACAATTTTGTCATTTATTAAACAAAGCATTTTATTTATAATTTACAATTCTACATTTATTTATAATCTACTGAAAAAGCTTTTTAATAAGCGAAACGTTGTCGTCGTCGTCGTATTCATTCATGTTTTAATATTAGACCTAAAAACCAAGAAAAAGGAAATCAAATATTATAAAATATGTATAGGTGTAAGGGTTATTATTACAGCTCATAACAGTCTACTATTTAATAAAAGTAACTAAATCATACTTCGGTATTACTTAGATGAGTTTGTATGTATTAACATCAACATCTATAAATTTGAAATGAAATGGCGCTTTTCAAATTAAAAATCGCTCGCTATTTTAGCATTGCAATTAATAGCTGCTACGTCAATTTTTTTGGAATCTCTGTATACCGAGGTTTCCTTACACGAGTCATAATATTTAAAGTTTCTGCGTTAAGGGAATCCCCGACATATAACTTTTGTGCGCAGGCTGTTGAATGAAAGGCCAGATTGGCAAAGAACGATTTCTAATTTTATTCCTTTTTCGTCACACAATTGAAGAATTACAAGTGTCTCAATCGAAGTACCAGTGATGTCTCCTTTACATTTGCGTCTTTTTCATAAAGCGATCTTATCTTCCGCAGGTAAATTAGTTCTTACGGATATTATGTTACTTTCCCGAGAACTGCATGTGATAACGCATGCATCAGCTTTAGTATTTTCTTACGTGAAGTGGAGACACAGATAAGGTTGCTTTACAATTACATCATAGTATATTATACGGAGTTTATTGAAAGTTGAAACAACTTAAATTAACAGGGTAATTGTAAAGTAATAAAGCGAGAATACAATAATGCATAACATAATATACTGGACATATTGTGGCATAGTGTAATTATAAATAAATGTTTTTCCACCCTCAAACGCATTAAAACTTTTCTGAGAAGCACAATGTCAGAAGATCGACTGAAAGCATTTTTATAACAAAGTCATAGACGTCTTTTTCAGCATGAAAAATAGGAGAATGGATTTTATGTACAAAAAATAGGCAAGTTCTTATTTTGTGCCCACCCTCTTTCATAACTCACGAGCCGCCACTGCTATTAGCTCTATAAAGGGAAATTTCTCTAATTCTGGCAACACTGCTCTTATCATGCAACTTTTGTTAAGATATTTGACCGTTATTTTAAGATATGTATTTAATCACCCCTTGAAAATAAAAACACAAGATCGTAAACACAGGGGATTAGAGAGATTCGCTGGTTAATAACTTACTTTTTCATTGGCTGTTCTAATAAATAAATCATCCTACAAAGGTATTTTTCCTGATAAATTAAAAATTAATAAAGTCATTCCCGTTCATAAAAAGGGTGACAAATTTAAAACCAAGAAATTACAGACCAGCGCCATACCAACGCATTACTAAAACTTTGAAAAATTATAAATACGCGTCTAGTTAGTTATTTAGAAAAGAAAGAGATAATTCTCTAACCATCAGTTTGGTTTCTTATCGGGGAAAATCTAACATTGGACGCCATGCATAATGTCATGGCTCCACATTTTACAAACACCTGGACGCTGGGGACACTACTTCTTGGTGTATTTTTTGACTTGTCTCGAAGGCATTTGACACACTAAATTACGATATCCTTTTAAGTAATTGGGGCATATGGAATACGCGGTACCCCCCAGGCTACTGTAAGTCGTACCTGACGAACCGAAAATCTTTCATTGCTATTCACAAAGTAGCGCGAATGAGATTAGTAAACAATATCTTTCGCCTGCAATAAGATATCACCTGCGGTGTGCCTCAAGGGTCCATCTTAGGCCTATTTGAAGAGCATTGTTTACACAATAGAAAAAAAACTTTGTGCGGCGTACTATGGCCTCAGAAACTTGAGACTGCAGTCGGTGGGGCGCCTTGCGTATGTTTTACGTTCATATTGCTGAATCGCGATTACGATATGCCACATTTTTCTGGGATCGGCGCCTTGGGCAAACAGATTGCTTATCCATCAAAGCGCCTAATAAGATGCATAATGGGAGCATCGACTAGAGAATCATGTCGACGCATTATTTTAAACAATAAAAATCATGCCTCTGGAGTCCTGTACTTATCATGAGCTTTTACCTTATTAATCAACGTCACGAAAGTCAATTTTGTTAAAAATTAAGATATTTAATAATCTTATGACAACACGTTCAGATATCAACTAAGTGTACGCATCATTAATAAACATCCACTATATGAACGTAGGCCCATACTATAGGTGTGTAACTTGTTTTAATGCACTACCTGATGGTATAAGATCGGCCGGTTCTCTAAATGCATTTAAAAAAATGTTAAAATCATTTATCTATGAGTATTGTTTTTATACTATTGAGGAATTTATAAACCGCAACAATTAGAACTATAGGTGCAGTTCGATTTCGATTTCATAGAGGTTACTTGATGTCCATTATTTCCTCCTTCTCCCTAAAATGTAGGGTAACATATGTGAATTGTGTTATTTACTGACAATGTCTATGTTGTTTACAACCTACGACAAATAAATTATTATTATTATTATTATTATTATTACCTATTATTATTATTATTGTTGTATTGTGGTATTATCTTATTTCAAGGAAAATTGGAATCTCATCTATATGCTTTGAATGAAAAAAATTGTTAATGAAAAGCGTATCCACAATGCTGTAAATTCCCATATTATGATAACCCATTTTCACTTTTAACGAAAATAAAATTTACATTGCCCGCACCGGAAATACATGGCTTTCGAATATGTACATTGTAACAACCGAATTAACCGATCAGTATTTAACATCGGCCAAATACTCCAAATAAATATTTATTAATGCCAAACGATAAAACAGTAAGTAGCCAAGACTCTCCAGTGGATAAGGCAGCCGAATATATCCGTACGCTAACACACTGTAATAATATTTGTAAGCTCTCAATTGATAAAAGTCACGAGTGTTATTACTACCGATGACCACATACCGCACAGTATGGATACGTCAACAGTTAACATGTTCCTATCGTTTCTATATGCATAAATAAATAAGTACGACTCACAGACAGGAAAAGGACGTAGTGCAATGTAAACTTAGCACAGGCTATAACTGGAGGAGGTTAACGACAATGGAATAGGACGATTGTAATCAATTGTTTGTAGTAAATATTTATAAATATTGCGTCAGGAGTAATGGAGTATCATTTTCAAAACATGTGCGCTTGTAATTATTATAATATGAAGTAGGAAAGGAGATAGGAATCGCGTTTATGTTCAGCACGATAGTACAACTTTCGATTATACGCGAGGTGTTTAAAATTGCACCTATGGCGCGTTCAACAGTCAGGAAAAAAATGCATTGAAACGATGTACTTTTAATGCATAACACATGGAAGATGTGGAATTCTGATTCCAAAGATCGATCTCCACAGGTAGAAAGTTAAGTTAGATAATGTAAAAAAAAGAACACTTCTTAATTGTGTAACTCGGTATTAGCAATACTGCAATTATTATTTAAAAACAACAATATTTAGGTCATATTAAAACCGTGTGTAACACTTATTAAAAACAATATTTGTCCGGCTTTTCAAAGATTCAATGTTTTCTTGTTTATTATTATCTATTATTTATTATTTACTTAAATATTCCCGCTTATTTAAGCAGAGTTTAAGAAAGTTTCTTAACTGAATGAGTGCTTTAATGTCAAATGAAACGTGTCTTTTATGCTATTTTTGCAATTACTTTTAAAATTTCTCTGTTTGTAAAAGCAAAACGAGGAAAAATTTGATAATCTAGGGAAATTTTGTGGCGGTGTCACCAGTCGTCCCTTGGTTTGGCACAAGATTTAAATTGACAAGTTAATTTAAAATTGACACATTTTTGAAATTTGTTATATATTATATTACTAAAGTAACTATATTATAATATTTAATATGAGTTCTACAACTTTTTCATGCACTCCGCCTGAAGTACGGCAAATTGCTGAAAAAAACCATTAATAATTTACTTCCGGAGAAATCGTACACTATGTATCAAAAGCGATACAAAAATTTTGAAAAATGGTGCAAAGAAAAGGAAATTCTTCATATTTCTGAGAACGTCTTACTTGCTTATTTTGAAATGCTACGTAAAGATTATAAATCGTCATCATTATGGTCGATTTATTCGATGTTAAGATCGTGTTTAAATGTACATAGAAATGTGGATATATCAAAATATATGAAACTTCAAGCATTATTAAAACGGCTATCTAAAGGTTATCAAACAAAAAAATCTAAAATTTTAGAAGAAGAAGATATTCATAGATTTTCGAAACAAGCCGATGATAAAATATACTTAGCTATAAAGGTTAGTGTTGATTTTATTTCGTTACTTTTTTGTAAATTCTTTATATTCTAGGTTATTTTGATAATATGATATAATGGAGCCTGTAGGCGAGAAGAATTAATTAATATATGTGTGGAAGATCTTCAATACAATTCCGATTCCATTATAGTCAACATACCTAAAACAAAAAACAATGTACCCAGAATGTTCGCAGTGACTGATGTAAACTGCATCGAACTTAAAATATAAAAAAATATAATAATCTGCGGCCTAAAACAGTTACTCACAAACGTTTTTTCTAACTTATCGTCATGGCTGCTTATTAATAGCCCTATCGGTATTAACACCATGGGAAATGTTCCTAAACAAATTGCCAGTTTTCTTCATTTACCAGATCCTCATCTTTATACAGGACATTGTTTTAGAAGATCCAGTGCGACACATATAGCAAATACTGGAGGTGATATTTTAACTATAAAACGATTAGGTGGCTGGAAAAGCACGGCTGTTGCTGAAGGTTACGTTGCCTCTTCTATGAAAAATAAAATTGATGTTGGAAATATGTTTGCACAGGAAAATAATGTGAATCATCTACCTGGAACTTCTGGGAATGGTTCACAGTTTGAGTACTCCGACAGAAGCAATATCACTATCGCAGAGAACGATAATTTTCAACAGAATGTTTCTACTGCACACGGTATCACTATCACTTCGAAAGATAATTCAAACGTTAATATAAATGTTTATAATAGTTGTACTATTTCAAAGATTAATTAAAAATATCAAATCTTACAATGAATTTTAATATAATAACCTCAAACTTGCTTACAAAATGTCATATTGACATCATCTCCATTTCTGTTGCAATGTGACCAACTTAAAATAAATCTGCTTAAATGTTCCATTTCTATTACGCAACTAGTGCTGTAATAGACCCTATTACGGCACTAGTGGAATAAATGGTATGGTTACGGCACTAATTGCAAAAACGTATCTTTTATGTGTGAAGTTCAAGGAAATATCCTCAAACAGAAAACTATTTATTAATACCCAAACAATTTTGCTTTCAAACAAAAAAATGAGTTTCTATAGTCTCAAAATATCATTTCTTAGGAGTGTATTAGTGAATATTCTGCAGTAATTATGGAAACACGTGTATCTTATCGTCAATATTGTACGTACTATTATTATTGTTATTACATTTCTAAGAATTATCGGAAAACGTTCCAAAGACCAGGCATTCAAAAATTGTATGCGTTGACGTAATTTTTACGACTTTAATCCACACTCCACAGGCATTGAAAGCGTGGCAATTTTTTTTTGTTTGCCCGGCGTATATGTACTGCTCACTGAATAGACGTTTTGTTTAATTATAACTGCGCGAGACTCATTGTTCGCCACACTCACGTGTGCTATTTTTAGAACTGCGAAAATTTAGTGTTAAAGAACCACATGGTATAGAAACAGCACGAGGGCAAATAAAACTTTAGGCAATTAAATGAAACTTACTAATATCGTCGGAGAAACTCCTAACATAATATTGTTAGGAGTTTGCAAGACGTCGGTTTGTCGATGGTTCATCAATTGGTCGTTCTAGCGCGTCAGTTTAATTATGGTGTCCGAAAATTATTAATATAAAAACATTTGCAATAACGGAAAAATACGGCAAATTCTTTTTGCAAAGTAAAATTTATTTTAACACATTTATTAATATGAAAGATGTGGCTAAAATTGTGAAATGTATAATGTAAAAATAGGAAATTAGAGTAATTAATTTGAAATATAAAAATACAATCTTTGTAACAAACACAACACATTAAAAGTTGCTAGCAAGGCAATGGTCAATTGACAAATTTTCACTAGGATTTTATACTCTAAAATGAGCTACTAGGGTCGAAACAGAGAGCTACTACCATTGCATTATCGATAAATAAAATCCAGGAGCTCTCTTAAAAAGTTATTTTTACGTACGTAGATCAATTATCTGATAAATTAGACGAGTTCTGCTTGAAGAACCTTCCACATTATTATATCAACGAATATATAGAATCCTACTACGTTAAACAGTCACAGTCATTTATCGCGGGAAAAAAAGCTGACAGATAAATCGTCGATAACGCCCAAGATAAACAACTTAAGTATTTACCTGATCCGTAATAGCATTTATCAGAAACATACAATATAACGAAATTCACACAAAGTGATTGCATTTATTTGTCGATCATTTGACATTTAGTAATATATTATAACAATAAAATTGCATTAGTGCTATTGGTACCCCCATGATAAATAGGAAAAAAATATATTATAATGAATGAAGATTTATTGCAACAAAATAAAATACGGTTGGATACCCAATATAAACCTTCTTAAAAAATGTCTAAACTAAATTGAAAAAAAAAAAGGAATATTCTATAGTGAGGCCACTGAATGCATGGAATGACTGAAACAAAATATTTGGTTAGAAAGTTTAATATATTGAAACAAATTATTTAGTTCAGTATGGTCTTAAAATGTTGGGTTGGTTCAATTACTTTCATATCGTTGAGACAACATCGGTACTTTGTTGTTCAGTAAAGTGAAGCAAAATCTATATTTTACTTAAAACAAAAATATTGTTACTCTAAAAAAAATATATATTTCAAGCAAGCAAATAAATCTAATTGTTACAACAAAATGTTTTGTTCTTCTGTGTGTTATTTCTGTTATTATTATAAGTAAATATTCCATTTGATCAATTTTACTAAATTTTATTTAAACTAAACATATATATCCCATTATTTCAATAAAATAATTAGTTATTTTAAGTATTACATATACTTGACCCAATAAAACTTTTTTATTTGAGCAAAATATTTTATTCGTTTAATTCTATTAAAGATGTTGTTAAAACAGACAAATTTTATTAACAAAATTATTTGCTTAGTTCAACAATATATTTGTGTGCCCATATTTAAACAACGATTTTACTTAATACAACAATACAATTTAGTTGAGCCAACCAAATGGGTTTTTCAGTGTACCGTATCAGCTGAATACATATATTTATTGCAGACCCTTGTGCATATAGTAAAACAAGATGCTTTAACTGATTTGATGGCCATATATACAGATTCTCTAAAGCGCATCATCATGGGCTATAAAAAAAGAAAAAATGCTCACACGCTTTTCGAGACGGTATATAGAATTAACTTAATAATTCTGAGTGTGCATAAATATAAATAGCGATTTTATTACGCGTCAATAAAGATACAGGGGACGTATACGACTTTAGTTTGATGACGTCAAAGGCGGAGTCGGTTATATCTCATCATCATCACCATCGCCGTGTATTTGCGGCCCAAACAGGTCTTAATATAGGAGGGCTCTCGTACGACTATGTCTGGCTCTGTCTGGTCTCGAAATTGACCGAAAATAGCGCGCTAATTTTTACTTCCTATATTCTAAATATACGGCAACACAACACGTGTTTCTGACGAATGGGAATTTTGCACCGCTATATCAAGTGATCCTTAGATTCATATTGTGGTAAAGTTGCAAACTTTATACGTTGGTTATGTTATGGAACTGTTATTTTTTCGACAAAGCAAAAGAAAAATATTGACGTTTTTTGTAACTACTGAAGTCGCATATCCGGTGAAACTCGAACGTCTTATCAGGATATTAAAAATAATAAGTCTACAAACTTACGTAGATGCTCTTAACAAATAAGGAATGTTTATTTTATAAGAAGAAGAAATTTAAAATGCCTCAGTTTTGCTATTTTTACAAAGGCCTTTATTTATTCAGAATGACGTTAAATGAACTTACGGCATACCATTAAGAATAATACTAAATGAGTGCAATGTATTTATACATAATACCACGTTTAGCGGGTGCTTAACATGATGTTTCCTTGCATCAGGCCCGGACTAAAGAATTTTTTGCTCTAAATTTTACTTTTTTTTTTATTCTTTAATGATGAAATCCGGTTTCGGCGGGTTTGTGCTTTATATATGTCGTGTAGTTAACACCCAAGCAAAATTTACTTTTTTATTTGATACACCCTGTATTTACCTCTATATCTGATACACCCTGCAGATTAAATAGTATATAGGTTATGCACCTGTCACATTATTATTCCATTTCTAGAAATATCTTCAAATTTGGAAAAAACAAGATTATTAGTTTTCAACCTGATATTTTTGCCTAAAAATTATGTCGTTTGCATTGTGTGACAAAGGCGGTTGTAATGTGATTACCACTTGGAATAACTGGAACCAGATTTTGAAATATCTAAGTACATATCTACTTAAACTTTCAGATGTGTTCATACCTCAACTTTAATATGCCAGGTGGTGGAGACCATTGTGGGCCTCCCCCCGCTGGAACTCTATGTGAGAGCGGACGCAATGAATGCGATCCTTAGACTGAAAGCCAACAACCTGTGGCATCCCAACTTCAGGGTGGGAGGACACACTTACACTACGGGCACGTTGCTGGACGGGCCCCATTGCTACAAATGCCCACGGACAGCATGGTACACGAAATTATCTTCACTGAAAAGGTGAAAATCTCCATACCGAACAAAGACCAGGCACGTAGTGAGATCACTGCTAACGAAAACTGGTACACGGATGGATCCAAATCCAGCCAGGGGACAGGAGCCGGTATTTGTGGGCCCAGTGCTAATCAAAGGATATTCATAAGCCTGGGGAAATATACAACGGTCTTCCAGGCAGAGGTATTCGCCTTGCAGCCTGTGCAGAAATGATTGCAAAAGGGGGCTACATGAGGAGGAAAATTAATATAATGACTGACAGCCAGGCTGTCATTAAGGCAGTCTCAAACCCTGTAACTAGGTCAAAACTAGTTAGGGACTGCAAACAATCCCTCAATACACTGGCACGAGACAACACGGTGTCTCTGATTTGGGTGCCGGGACATGAGGATATAAAGGGCAACGTAATAGCCGATGAACTAGCCAAAGAGGGCTCTAAGAGACACTTCATGGGTCCAGAGCCCGCATGTGGGATTACTAAAGATTCCGCAAGAAGGGAGATCTGGACCTGGTTAGATAAAGAAAGTACAAAAAAATGGAGGTCGACTGAAGGTCAACTCCATACCAAAATGCTGATAGGGGATGGGGATGGTAGTTTCTCTGATAACCTACTCAAGCGCAGTAAGAAAGAAGTTAAAACCATTACTGGGTTGGTAACTGGACACTGTCCTCTGAAAAAGCATCTATACAACACAGGGTGTAGAAGATGCGAACTACAGGAGGAAACGAGTTTACATGTAATCTGCACATGTGAGGAACTAAAGGTACTCAGGCAGAAATATTTCGGGAGAGATCTATTGGAGCCCTCGAAGGTCCTCAAGTTTCCACTGGGCAAGATACTGGACTTTATAGAGCACACCAAGCTGCTCGAGTGGAAATAAGAGAATCAATAGGGATGGTACAATGAGCACCAAGCTCAAGTGCCCGGACATCAAGTGCCCACCCTAACTTGAATGAATGAATGCCAGGTGGCGTTCGTTACGAAAGTGAAAACGCATACAACTTTATTTGGGCATATTCTCTCAATTCTATTAACAGAACACCCTGTATATGTTTACATCATTGAATTCCTATTAATAAATGATTTGAGCTTTATTAAGTATGTTTTATATTTATGTCTTTCTTGTATTTTTTGAGTATGTATGATTTTTATTAATTTTTCGTTAGTTTGGTTTTATTTAAATTTTAGCTATTGGCGATTTCATACTAACAGTTTTTTGACATTTAATCGTGTCTAATGATAATAATTAAGGTATGCATTAGTATAAAATGAAAAAATAATATGGCGCAAGCACTACACTGAAAAAAACGTATGTAAAATATCATGAAAATTATTGTAAAAAAATACATGAATATTACAGTAACTATTTTATTAATATGATAACCATTAAAATTTTACGCCTTTTTTGTAAAAAGTTTAGGCTGGTTAGTATTTTTACTGCACTTAACGTAAAATTCCCACGCACTAATGTTTATTTACAGTCATAAAGTAGAATCACAAGGTAAATTATCAGATAGTTTAAGAAAAATACATTATTGAAGTAGTTTTACAGTGAACATCATATTAAAGGATAACGCGCAAGCGTAGTTTTTGGCGGTTACTAATACAGTGTTTTCATCGTTTTTATTCAATCACTTCCTTATTATAATAGTGTATGTTATGTATTAATGTGCAGCGTCTGATAGTGTAAGGTAAGTAATTTAAAATAAAGTTTTTATTATAAAGCAGCATTTGAACATCGTGTTAAACGATTGATAATGTTTCAATGTGAATTTTGTGGTTGCTCTTTCAAATTAATAGGAATATACGAAAACCATCAGAAATATCATAGTTATATTCCAGGTTATGTTTATAGATGTATTCGGGATGATTGTAAAATCAATTTCAAATCATATAAACTGTATAAACAACATTTATATCGTATGCATACCGTTGTAAATAACAATGAAGCTAATATTATGAGTTGTACCTACACTAATTGCAACTTTATAAATACAAACAAAGCAGTGTTTTGCAAGCATATATATAATCACGTTAAAAATAACGAATATTTGAGATGTCCTTTTGCAGAGGATTGTAAAGTTAAGAATCTATTCGTCAAAGTTGATACCTTGAAACAACATATATTTAGAAAACATTTTAATGTAAGGGCCGGCAATGATTCGCAATCACTTGCATCAGTAGTTCGAACACTAATACCTGCAATGATAATGATAATGTGGAAAGTGTTGATATGAGTTCTAATAGCGATAATAATTTACAGGTTTTAGGTTTGTCTCTTTTAGGAACTCTTTATCTGACATTGCAGTCAAAGTTCTTTTTAACAAATAAATCGTTACAAATGATAATTGAATGTATGTCTGACATTTCCAACATTAATTCTAAGTTACTTTTAAAAAATGCAGGAATGAATGAAACATTTTCGGAAAATGATTTATTTTATTTAGCGCATAATAAAGAGCACGGATTTTTAAGAAATAACCATTATAGACAACATTACTATAAACAACAGTTTAAATACGTTCCACCCATAGAGGTTAAGTTAAACAATGACTTAAAATTTTATTATATTCCTATAATAGATACAATAAAGGTTTTATTCACTTGCAAATCATTTTGTAAACAATATTTTTCTCTAAAAGAATATGTGCCTGGAATATTCTCTGACATTGATGACGGTAATGTAATACGTAAAAATAACATCTACAAAAATAATCAATGGGCATTAAAAATTATTCTATATCAAGATTCATTTGAAGTTTGCAACCCTTTAGGGTCCTCTAGGAATAAGCATAAGGTGCTCGGTGTTTATATGACACTGGGAAATTTAATGCCTTGGTACAGATCACAAGTGGATCACATTTATTTAGTTGCCCTAATATATGAGAAAGATATCAAAAAAATAGGATTTTCAAGAGTATTTGAACGTATATGTGGAGACTTAAAAAAAATAGAAAGTAGTGGTATAGAAATTGATTATTGTGGTAAAAAAATATGTTTAAAGGGTACATTGGCAGTGGTTACTGGGGATAATCTGGGTTCCCATCAAATTGGTGGTTATATTGAAAGTTTCAATACTTCCACTTACTTCTGTAGATTTTGTTATATTAAACGGTTTGCAAATGAAGGTGATATTAACAGAAGATATGAAAAACGCAACAAAATGTCTTACATAAATGACGTTGCTTCTATACAGGAGACTGGTAATAAAATTAGGGGTTTGAAGTGTAATTCCATATTGAATACTTTGGAAAATTACCATGTTTCTGATCCTGGTCTTCCACCATGTATCGCCCATGACCTATTTGAGGGCATTGTGCAATATGATTTAATGTTGATTATTAATGCACTTGTTTCTCAAAATTTGTTGTGTTATGACGACATAAATTTAAAATTAAGAAAATTAACATTTGAAAATCAAAGTAAGCTGCATTTGCCGTTGCTGAAGAAGTCTAACAAAATTTTAGGAACTGCGTATCAGAATATGACTTTGTTAATAATATTTCCTTTTGTTGTTAATTTTATAGATGATTTAACAAATAATGATCTCTGGAAGATGCTTCTCACATTAAGGAAAATTATATTCTATGTTCTTGCTTTTAAAATATCGTACAGCCAAATTGCTTGTCTAAAAAGTACTATCAATGAGTATATTAACGATCGCTTAAAACTATTTCCGAATCAACAATTGAAACCAAAACACCATTTTATTCAGCATTACCCTTACTTGATAGAACAATTCGGACCGCTGAGGCATTTATGGACGTTACGGTTCGAAAGTAAACATCAATATTTCAAAAGAGTAATTAGACACACAAATAATTTTAAAAATGTCTTACATAGCCTTTCATATCGACATCAACTGCTACAAGCTTTAAATTTATCTCAAGAGAGTGTATACAACGATAAAGTAATTAGCGACAAAGCCGAAAAATTTAAAGCAGATCACTTTGATCAAAATCTATCAAGTGTATTGAGTCAATATTTACAAGAAGATTATTTTCTAAGTACTGCTGCTCTCTTTAGAGGTATTCAGTATCAAGCAGGACAATGCTTAGCGTTTGGCAATGATGACTATGGTGCCATATTATCAATAGAAATAATGTATGTAGTTATTGATCCTTCGTTCGAAAACATATCGTTTATTGGAAAGCAGAAGAGTCTATTATATAATGAAAATGTAGGTTTATACTTTGAAATAGATAGTGATATTTCAATACTTTATAAATACGTAACCTTTGAGACACTGACAACCCCGGAGCCTCTCTTTCAGGAAAAAAAAGAGGGCATATATAGATACAGTATTAAATCTGCACCTTTTAATGTCATGTAGTTTATTCCTTGTAATATGAACATCTACTGCTGTTATTAAAGCATGCATCAATTAGCTTTAACATCAAAACATAATTTATTGGCTACGTCAAGCGAACCAGTGACTACCTAAAATTAATAAAATAATAATTGATAGGATCAATAAAGTATAAGTAAACGTAGGTATTTTATACCAAAATTGCAACTGCATTTGCTACAGATATTTGTTAAAAATACAGGTTAAGACGTTTAAGTCATTCGTTTGACGTATCCAAAATTGAAAATACCATTCAGAGTAATATGTCTGTGCGTAAGAAAGAATTTTCATTTATTATTCACAGCAGGAATTTCTGGATTTTAAAGTTTATCAAAGTAAATCGTGTTACAATAGTACATACAATAAATGAAAATTCTTAAACATTTTATTTACATTATATTGTACTATGAAATATATACCCGTATGTAGATGTATACAATTATATTTTTATCTTATGTAATTACATTTTTACTTAATAATGTTCTAAAAATAAAATAAAGAACTCCAGGAAAATTGTGCTGATGGTGTTAATCAAAATCTTAATTCTTTTCAAAAAAATTACATTGTGATGGAAATTTTGTCGATAATACTTAAACACTAAACACACTAGCAATATCAAGAAGTATCAACGTTATCTGCACCAATACATGCAATAGCCGAAAAGATTAAAGAAATGAAATATGAGACTGCTTGATTTGGTATCCGATATATACAGAGTTACCGAAAAGGAATTTTGACGTAAAACAGCGGCTAAAGATTATTGCGAGCCCAAAATTCTAAACCACTTTCACATCAGGGGGATTGTTTGTAAGTAATACGTAAATTATGTACAAAATAAAAACGGTAATAAAACTTATTAAAACTTGTAGGTACTAAACTTCCATTACAATTTTGAAAGAGCTCAGTATATCAACGCGTTTGTAGATAGGAAAGCATTAAATTAATAGGTATATATACATATCTATATAATGAATTAAAGGAAGTTTTAGAAATTTCTTGGTGCAACATATTTATGTAGGTAGTCGACAAATTTTAATTTTAGTATAGGGATCTTATACTATGCATAAAATGACCCTGCAATACGCGCCGATGCCAACGTTGGAACAACATTGGTCGTTAGGCATGCGGCACTCTTTGTGTTTTCCTATACTATAATTAAATTTTGACGATTACAATTATACATAGAAAACCAATTAAAGAAATATGAAATTATTATACCTACCTTTCTTTATTACTATTATGATTTTTGTACATGCAGAACATTTTTATTTTATTTACTTATTTTTAGAATGGTACTATTTAAAGTTTGGAACAGGACACGCGATAGAAAGGTGTTCGTTAGTTTATCAGATAATAGTGACATGTACCAGGAGTTAATTCTCAAAGGTAAAAGCAAAGCTTCTAAATTTACATTATATTTACTTAATCTTTCTTTATAGCATCTGAAAAACTACAAATTGAAGGATCAACAATTGTCTTGGAATCAGACGGAACAGTCATAGACGATGCAGCTGTATTGAAGGAACTAGGAAGTGCAACATTAATTTTGCTAATGAATAATGAACAATGGGTATCTACGGATGCAGCCGACAACCTATCTCTACCTTCAACATTAACAGCAACTTCTGGAACCGATTCTATCTGCAGTTTACTGTTTGAAAAACCAGAAAAGCCTGACGTGAGTAATTCTCCAAATACAACAATTTCCTTACGTTGGAATCAATTCGAAATAGAATGGGAAAAGATTCCACTTCACATGCTACAGGCATGTGAAAGTGGAAACCGTAAAAAGGAGATAATAACTGCCATAGTACACATAATTATAAAACGACTTGATGGCCATTAAGTCAGCTATTCCAGCAAAGGTTTTACGCAATGTGGCTAATAAAATGGTTAGAAAATATCCTGCAATGTTTGCGGATATTGATGACGAAGGAACTATAATGGGGGATGGATGCGCGTCAATCTTTTCAAAACTCTTAGACAGAGCATCCTATTTAAGACGGCCACACAAAAAGAAGAACAGTGCTGAGGTGCCTGTGCCAGTGCAACTTAGTAAGCATAAATGTAACGTAACAGCAGGTTGTTCCAATTGGGCGCCTGAAATTCCCAATGATGTTTCGTCGAATACTGCTGATGCCCGTGAGAAACTAAATAGTCTGCATCATACAGGAATAATAAATGAAGAATTCTTCAATTTGTTGGAAATAACATATGCTCAGCAAAGGCTATTCTTAAATGACCTAAATAATTGCCCCTCCGTTGTCGATATTAAAAAAGAATATCCGGTGTTATTTAATAATAAAGCTATAATATGGCATTTCAAGAAGCTTACCGATATAGACTTAGAAAATTTAGAAAGAAACTTGAAAGCTAAAAGTCCTTCGATAGTTAAATATGGATCAGAAAAAGGTATTCTGGACGAAACGGATCTAACATTCTCGCAGGAACAGACTTCGTTAATAATACTGGCAAAGTTGTTAAAGGAAGATGTGTTTAACTTTTGGTATAGGATTGAGGTGAGTGTTAGTATACAATACATGTAAAATATATAAACGAAAACTATAGAACATGAGTAGCGGAAATGTTACAGCAAATCGGTGTAGCACCGACCCATAAAAATAGACTCTACAACATTCAAAATTCTTTGATGTCACTAATTTTAGAACAGTTCTGTATAATAGGAGGGTAGTTTTTTTTATCTTCATTTTAGGGAGACAATGTTGGTACTTAGTAGTTTTAAAAAGCCTCTAACCTTCGACTCTTAAGGCAAAAGAAACTTAATCAATCACAACAACGTGAATGTCAAATTTTTCACAAAAATCGTAATATCTTAGAAACAATTGAAGATAGGTATAGCAAGCCTCAGTTGTAATCGTTATAGAATTTTATGGTGACTTCAAAAATATAACAATATATAGGCTGTTTCATAAAAAAAAAAAACTTGAAAATATTTTAAAAAGCGTGTAAGTACCAAACTATTGCAAACCACAAATTTTTAAGACTAAAAATTGTCGTAAAGTTCCCTCTTAATTGTAATTGATTAAAAATACATTAGGTGGACAAATCTAGAAAACTCTGAGATCGGCGTTGGCGTAACCGGATACGGAAAGTGAAGTAGTTTGAAAGATAGTTATAGTAATTTGTAGCGCATACGATCTCACAATCAGTCTTCTGTTAACTTGGAATATCTATTGCCTGACTTCGTTGCATCTCAGAGCTCTTTCAAGATATGTCTATCTAAATGGTGAATCATGCTTAATGACTTTGTTAATAATATTCATTAATTTAATTAATTTCTTGTTTCAGATGAAAAATTTCGAGAGCGATTTAAGTCATATTATAAACATAAACGCACCGTGTATTGTAGAGTTAAGTAAGTAAACTGCGCATATTATCTTGTAGTATATTATAGCAAAATTTTTGTTGTAGTTAGGGACAATGACAGCCTATTTCTGATTTATTTAGAAAAACAAAAGATACAAAGCTGCGAAAACTTTCTGGAGGCCTTCCAAAACGCCTTCGGCCTTTATTTTATCTTAAATTTGGAGTATCCCAAGACCATATCCTCATTTTTGGAAATGGTTCAAAGGTACTTTTTGAAAATTTATCCCGACAATGGGAGAAGATCAAAAAAAGCGAGGACAGAAAATAAAATTATTAGGTTAATAAAAAAACTAAATGAAAATTAACTTTGTAAACGTATGTGAATAAATTGTCTAAAACGTTAATAAAACATTTAAATTACTAAGAACACCAACACGATTAGTTAATCAAATGGACAAGAAATTTACCAAATTATTTATGTCAATAGATATAAGTATATAATAATTATAATGTCTGATAAGTAATATTTCACTTTAATTTTGTTAACAAATATTTTAAGCTGTTAATTTCAAAAAGAGTATATATGTTCATCAATTGCAATTACTTATTTTGGTAACGGTAAACACATTTCTTTATTTTTTATAACATAACAATTAATGGTCTTGTATAAACTGTCTAAAACGCTTGTTTCTATTGACTCATAAAAATCATTACATTTGATTGGTAGATATAATTCTTTGAATTATGCTGTTTTTAAAATTAACGCCCAATTTTTGCACTTTGTAAGGATTTAAACTGTTTTTTTGGTTTTTTTAATATAGAGATGCAGTGTGTTCTACTAAGTTGTTGATTAGTTAACTGTAGGAAATTAGTAAGAGTTTTTGTTGTTATACTAGGTAATTAGCATAATTATTTGCCTTTTTTAAAAAGGGTTCTAAATGCGACATGTATGACAATGTATTTTATAAATTTTAAAATTTTAAATTTATATTTATTTTCCCTTAATTGACAACGGGTTTCTTCCTTTACTATTTGTTCGATATATTTAATTAATTATGTGGCCTTAGTTTGACTGTTTTTGACCTTTGAGAAATTGCTCTAAAACATTTGAGAATAAGATACATTCATAAAGGAAGTAATTATGCAATAAGTGTATGTATCGTATATTGGCATTAATTTATTATTAGCACTGAAGTGAAATTCGAGAAAGAAATAATATATTGGGTAAATTCAGGATTAAGATATCTTTCATATATCCTCTTTCAGTAGTGCTACTATCAAAAGTATTAGTTGCCTTTTCATAAATGACAAAGTAGTAAGTTCACATTACTAAGAATAAAGATACAATGTAATTCTACAAGTGAATTTCTGCATAAGCAAAATTACCGGGTAAGTTCACATAATTATAAGTAAAAATATAGTGTAATTACACAAGTGAGTTTCGAAATAAGTAAAATTACCTGGCAAATTCACATTATCATAAGTAAAAATACAGTGCGATTTTACAATTGATTGAAAAAAATTACATAGTACTTTTACACATGAGGTTGTGAAATTACTTTTACTCAGTAAATATTCATGAAAATCGCGGGACGAAAATAACCAGTGATATTTAATGTAATTTCGCATAAATTTTGTTTTCAGTGTAGACGAATATGGCGGCAATTGTTTTCGGATTTCACGGATATATTTTGTAACGGTGTTTTTATTTTTCGGGATTAATTTGCCGCAACAGATATTGTAAAATGCAAATTAGATATTTTGAAATAAAATTTGTTTAATTGGTCCTTATCACAATAAGTCAAATATTTGCTTGTACAGTTTTCTATTCTACCGAAATTAATCGCTTGAAACACAGATGACGTTGCAAAATAAAATTTCGTAAAATAAATTTATTGCATCTGTTTGACAGGCGGTAAAAAAAAGTTATGTTTACACTAGTAATCATTTGACAGGGTGCAAAATAGATTGAAGAAATTGCTGCACGAGTAGCCAAGTAAAGTGAGAAAGTATTGTAATCTAATCAGCCAACAGACGGATATTTTGATTAAACCGTTTTATTTCCACACGGAAGATTATATACCTGCATGAGGTAAATTTAGACAACGGAATATCTCTAAAACACTGCATCAAATCAAAAAAAGATCTTAATAAGATTTGTTATAATGTAAGGGGCTCACTGCATAGTGCCGATAACTCGATCCCTCACAATTTACTATGGATTTATTTTGTCAATAATAAGTCATTTGTGAAAAAATTAAAATGAAACCGATTATAAAAGCCATGCTGTGCACGAAGCTGCTCACTCCAGCTTTTCACATGAAAGCAGTCTTGAGTCTCTGGTTTGGCATTGCTATATTCACTCAAACAGGCGAATGAAACTAGGTTCATCCCAACACTACTCCAATTGAAATTGTCTTGAGTTTTCACTTTAGTGATGAACACCCAGTATATTAAAGTTGAGGTATAAACACATCTGAAAGTGTAAGTAGATCTGAAAATATTCCTAAATTTGGCTCACTTATTCGAGCTCGAAATATTTTTAGTGTTTTCTGATATTTTTTTGCAGTTTTTAGCAAGATAATATTCTTTTGCTGTTAACTGCAGCTATATATATACACAGAGATTCAAAATGATTGTCAAATCCGCTCCTATAGATAGTAACAGGGTGTAGGTATATGCCGCGTGTTTGTAATGAAGGTTTGAACTAAGTCAGTGTTGGAACACAAGAAAGTAAACGGATCTGTCATAAATAAGGAAAACGTAACCTATATTTGAACTCGCATTATATAAACGACTATGGATTGTGTTTCTGCTTGTAAAATGAAATGTAATTAATTTAACTTTACTAAATTATGATTTTACTATTCAGTACTAACTGGTGTTTAACTGAAATTATTTATTACTTTAAATTATAACATACAATTAGTATAATTATTAAGTGACAAAACTGCATCTCTCAGTTCTTTTATGGTATGCATGCGGTTTCTATAGATCCTATTTTTTAGACAGCCGAACATGAAGTAATCTAATGAGGTGAGATCAGGCGATCTTGGTGGCCATCTTTGTGCTCTAACGACCCTGTCAGCAAAAAACTGTTGAAGATATTGGCAGGATTGTCGAGCAGTACGTGCTGGAGCATTATCGTGCTGAAAATAACCTGCTTCAAGTTCATTTTCTCGTAACTCTGCAATAAAAAATTCCGACATCTGTTGGTAACGTTGGGCTGTTACAGTTTCCTCGAAGAAAATTAGCCCTATTATTCATTGCCTGGACATAGCTAACCAAACTCCAACTTTTACGGGATGCAATTGCGTTTCTCGAAATTCGTGTGGATTTTCTGCAGACCAGATACAATAGTTTTGTAAATTGATATAGCTTGTTAGATAAAACCAGGCTTCATCCGAGAAAAATGTTTTGTTTAGCAAGTCATCGTCCCTTAAATTGTTATCAAACCAATGACAATATTCCAATCGCCTATCATGATCTAATGGTAATAATTCCTGTACCATAGAAACTTTATAGGGATGAAAATGTAACTTTCTTTTGACAGCTCGTTGTGCTGAAGTGTACGATAAGCCTATAAAATTATAAAATGTAATAAACTATTTCACTTAATGTTAATATTGATTTTTACCTGTTTGTTGAGCTATTACCACAGATAAATTCCTTATTTTCTTACAGTATTCAGAAATACTATTGTTGGTGATATTAGATGTAAATATAAACGGTTTGAAAAAAATTATAAGACAAATAATCGAAAGATACTACAACACGCACGTCAATGTCGCTAAATGTCAAGAAAATTCATTTAATGTAAGAAATTTATATGTAGCTAACTTCGCTCATTAATTTGGTAATAAGTATAGATAAATTTTTCCGGAAAACAGTTTTTTTCTTACGACAATCATTTTGAATCACATGGTATATTGACAAGAATTGGAAAAAAAAACATAAATTTATATATCAAGAAGCAAATATTATTTTAAATGTCCTCTAATCGACTAAAAACAAAAATATTTTAGCGCTGTTGATTTATTTGCACTATTTGCATATTATATGAGATATAATATGTAAGTAGGTACTATGAAAAAGTTAGGCATTTAACGAAACAAATAAAAGCAAATATTCTGTGTGTAGCTTTGCTTTAACGCAAAAATAAGTTTTAATTTCATTATAAAACGAATATTAATCCATTGAGTCCATATGTGTGTTTTAGTTTTTGTTTTATTTACTTAACTGTTTTCCCTCCTTTAATATGAATTTCATAACAATTTCGCGAAATGACAATTCATTTATGAATGCTCTACCTCTTCGCTGCGCGCGCAGTTAAACCACTTTCATCCGTCTCGCACTGACTCTTCGGTTATCTTATATTTTTACGCGTTTGTGCAACGGAAAATTCCACTTACGTTTAACCACACGTCAGATCACGTTTAATATTTATTTGGTCGTACACTTTTCTAAAATCAGCCTCACTAGACATCCACAGTACGCAAGCGGAACTATAATTTGCACGTATAATATTTATATTGCATTCGGTTATATCTGCTGTATTTAAAATTTACTGATATTTAAAAAAAAAAAACGCAATAATAATGGGGTTATAAGTAATGCCAATACTCTTTGTCCTATCTGTTACCGTGTTTATGTAGATTTGACGCAAGACAACAACTCATTTAATAATGCAATGAGCGCCGACCTTTCCAAAAACAGACACGATCAATACTTTTTATTTTCCCCGCTCCGACTATTGCGGTCTGATTCAGTTCAATAATTAAAAGCGACCATTAATCGATTTGCCGAACATTCAGCCTCCGTCATATGTACACATGAAAATGTATTATGTATATAACCTAGTATGTATATGGCAAGGTGGAACGATGCATCGAATTCGTTGAAAGCTACACACATGCCGCCCACATTTACAGCGTGGGTATCCATGACTTAAAATGTAAGTTTATCTTTTTCTAACATACATACATTATGCTGCTGTTGCCAAATATGCCCCACGATTACTCATCGATAAAGTGTTTGTCACCTGCTTGCTATATGGACGAAAATGGTAAATACACGAACACGCGAGTATATTAAGTTATAGAGACGTATGTACACTACCGGCCATTGAAGTTAGGACAACTAGTAAATTGCTGCTAACTAAATAAAAATGTATTCGTCGAAACAAAAATATAAATAAATAAACAAGAAGAAATAGAAACTAAAACATTGTCATTAAAATATCATACTTCTCGGTGAAGAATCCTCCTTTGACTTTTAATACGACTCGGACAACTCATGGCATGCGCTCTGTTAATTTTGTCAGAATTTCCTGGGAAATATTGTTCCATTCAGCTTGGAGAAGTCGCCATAAGCGCTTTTTCGAAGTTGAGCAGACTTTCCTTACTCGCTTCTCCAGCTCATCCCACAGTAATTCGATGAGGTTCAAATCCAGACTCTGCGGAGGTCAGGGCATGCTTTCCAAAACATTATTCTCTGTTTGAGACGCGAGATAATCTTTGCAGATCCGTGCCGTATGTTTGGGGTTGTTATCATGCGCAAACATCCAAGTTCACACACCCAATCAATCGGAATCCTGACGTTACAATATTTTCTTCCAATATGGCGTTTAGTTGTTAAAGATATCAGTCGTTTACGTCTCGTGCGATTTGGGGCGCTGTCAATCGCCGATTTCTCTTACTCAAGACTAAGATGTCGATTTTCCGCGAGGGTTGTTATCCGTGACGAACTTCGTCGATTCCGGTCTTCGAATGTTCCGGTGTCTCGGTAGCGACGAATAGTGCAATCGACTGTAGAATTTGTCACTCCTAATTTTTCTGCTATCACACGCACGGACTGTCCTTTCTCGTGTAATGTGACAATAGCTGATCTCTTTTCTACACTCATTGGCTTTGCTTTTGGCATTTTTAAATACTATTTTCACAAACGCCGCAATTGGACAACCGTATCGTAATTGGTTTACTAATAGAATAATTCACAACAAGTACGATATCAATTATTCCCTGCTTAGTGGAAGATCTTTAGGTAACACCAACGCGAAATTTTACGACCCTGTCGACCCATCCCTCTATGGTAAACATGCTTGTCGGCATTCCTTTAAATATCGTTTGTAATAGTTTTGTAACCGGCTATTAGGTTAAATTAATTTTTCTCTTTAATAGGCTTATTCTAAAGATGATTTTTGTCTTAAATACTTTGTTGTTGTGCTTACGTCATTGTAGATTTTTTTATAATAATGTGAAAAGTATTAAATATCAAAAAAAGGATTTTTTGAAATTATACTAGTTCATTGATTATATATAATATAGATAAACCACATCCATAAGAGGCAATGGCAACGCTTAATTTGAGCTTTTGGCCACGCCGGCTATGTTTGCCGCCACCGTTTCCTGGTCCAAAATATAAGTTGGGATATCTATAGATCTCAACCTATGTTAACTCATTAGCTTGAACAGTGTTCCGCTTCTAAATAACAGATGGTGCTGTTTACCACGCATATACATTGTCCGCGCCTTATATGATATCTTCAAATTGTAAAACTTGATAATTGTAAGAAAATGCAGACAAACTATCGATACATTCATGCCTTAATTGTTATTCTATTATATTGTTATCATGCTACAGCTATCTACAATATAAAATAAATCGTACAGGACATATATTCGTAAAGTGAAAATCAGTATGATATTAATAAGTCTATGTTTACGTTCGATTTCGACCAATATAAGAAATACTTTAATTTTTATTTTTTTTATTGTAAGTTTGAATAAATAGTATTAGTAAACGTTATTTTATATTACATTAATAAGTTCTCACTCCCGTTTTCCTCCTAAAAAGTATGTGTAGATTTAAGACATAATAACTTATTGAACCAAGGAACATGTGTTTTTCATAACTTCCACTTTTTCCTAGATGACGATATTCCGCATGTTGGATAACGTAGGTATTTTGTAAAAAAAAAATTTTTTTCTATTTGTTCAAAGTAAGGAGAGGGGTGAATGTCTTTCCTCCTCACTCGATCTAGGACCTAAGGGTCTGTTATTTATGAAAGTAAGCTCTTTATAAATTTAATTAGATATTATTATTTTGTTTTATTTGAAAGCAAAACATATTATTTTGAAGTTTTACTTTTCAAAGCTATAACATTTTTGAAACTAACTAATTATGGTATTGTACGCATATGATTTCCTCTCAGGAGGATATGACAGCTGTATGACCAGGATCAATTTTGTATACAGGAATTCCGAAAAAAGCGATTTATTTTTTTTTTTGCTCAAATTAAACGAAATCTTCATAAATTGGACATTAGCGTTAAATTTTGAAACAACATTTTCTCATAAAAGAATCTGTCTAAACCCCAAAAATGAGATACTTTACTCTTAGCGTAGTTTCATATCTTGACCTTCCCTGGTATACAATTAAATTTTAGGCAGATTTGATGAGGGTTATTTTAGTTTCTAGACATGTAGAGGCAATTTGTAAGAAGAAAGGTTTACTGAATTCCAAGACAAACAAATTTCACTTATAATGCGCACGTTCTACCAATCACTGTATGTTATGTATTCCTCTCTTTTTTTTATATTATTATGTTATATATTTATTATATTATATTTATTATAAAAAAGTTATGTTAAATAATTAGTACTTCAACTTTTATCACAATTTTTTCTCCTAAAACTATTAATAAAAGCTCCAGCATAAATGATATTTGTTTGCGCTCACGCTGTATATATTATTTAATAAGCCATTAGTTTGGTTTTACTTTAATTTATATACCAGAATAAAAAATAAGGTTAAGGTATATAAATTTTGATTTAAAATTATTAGTTGAAACACAATTTATACTCGATATATTTACCGACATATATCACATTTTTAACATCTGTTTATTACTTTTTACGTATCCAGATTTAGACACGCAAAAAAACGACCTTTGTTTTTTGTTCCGTAGATATACAAGTTGCAAATTCAATGAATGTGCACTCTCACTAGATAACGCCTATGTAGTTTAGGTTTCATAAATGCTAAAATAAATCTGACGAAAAATTTTAATTTGAATATGTAGATATAAAGCGACATCTAGTGACACTTTAATTGACTATTTTGATAAAGTGGCTGTTGATATATCTATATTATATATAATCAATGTACTAGTTGTCCTAACATCAATGACCGGTAGTGTACGTAGATACAGCGTTATATGGACTTGAGAATCAACAACTACTAACTATTACAAGGTTAGTGGAAGATCAAATATACGTAGTAGGCTGGGGTTCGAGGTTGCTCATTTATTAAGATAAATAAAAAAAAACTATAATGGTATTAGATAGTACATATCAAAAAAAAAAGGATGGAATTAATTTTTACGACAATTTCAATTAGAATATCCATTAGCATTACAATACAAGTACAATAACCCCATCGCGTGCGGCTCCTTACGAGGATTATCTTTTGTTTATATACCTGTCATATAATATTACCGCAGTCTAATTTGGGACGTTCTCTATACTCACGTTAATGTATCTATGTTGCGGTATGCGGAGTCTCCATCCAAAGTACCGCGTGTCAAATGTGTGGCTCGATATTATATTGTCAAATAGTGACTATATAGTCTATTGACCTCTTTAAAGTTAATTTCCATTCTTGCACACATCGGAACGTAATTGACATAACATTGACGGTAAATCAAGGGAACGCTTGGAAATACGAATATTGTATACATCAGTCGTGGACTTTCGGAATGACCGCCTATGCAGCAATAAACACCGCGCTACTCACACTTTATTCTATAAGAGCAGATGTGTCGAATGCGAAAGATTGAATATAATGTTTTTACACTTATGTGAATCAATAGAAATTTTTCCTACGTGGTTTTGTCCGAATTTTTCGGCATAGTGTGATTATCCAATGATTCATTTTTTTTTTCAACAGAAATGCATGTACACTTCTCACAGGAAAAATTGGGACACCAGCAATTATGAATTTTAAAATTTCTTGATTGTAAATGCAACTTTCGGAGGACGTATTCACTTATCATAGCTATAAATCACTTAATTATGTATATTACTGCGACCAAAGGTAACGACTAGAAATTCAAACAGAAAAATAAATATATAGAGAGAAAAAGGTTTATGTATAGGAATAAAAAAATCGGAGTTTTCGTGTGTCGGCGTTTCCTTTAGAAATACCAATGAAAAAAAAATACATAACAACAAAAAGAACTCTTGAATAGACGGCTTCATTTAGAAATATATATGTGTGAGACTTGTTTGATGTTATGTAGATAATTCTTTTTTAAGGAAACATGTGTGTGATAGGATTTATTATTTAATATTATGTTACTTGTTAGTGCTGCTTTGGATATTAGTTACTTACTTTCGATTTATGCTCGCGAGTATTAGTTTAGCAACAGACAATATGTCAGTCAGCCTCCTCAGTTTTGGGATAATGTGATTTTCGCAGATTTATTGACTACACTATTATTGATGTATTAATTACTATTGTTGTTTAATATTCTTAAATATTGTATTACTATAAAGTTTCCTTCTATCTATAAAAAAAATACCAAAACCAGGTTTAGATTATTTATTCAATTCTTAAATAAAGCAATAAGTTTGCAAAGAAATTATTTATTTTATGAACCCTCCGTTTATTGTATTTTCAGGAAATATATTGTAGCTATCGCCTGTGTAATCTGACGTCGTAGATCTATTTTTTTGAGATATGGCCAACACTGGGTCTCTTTACAAAAGGACAGGTTTATTAACAATCATTTAAAATATTATTGGATTTATAATACATAACAAACATTGTAAGAAAGCATATTGTTCGTCAATCTCAGTTAGTGCTAAAATATTTATTTTTGATTTGATACATTTAATACTTTTTCGTTGCTACTGCCTGAAGCTGTGTTACAGACTAAAAGTGTTAGCTATATTTCAATAAAATAGAACGACATTAGATTACACAGGCGATAGTTAAGATATATTTCTTGAAAATACAATAAACGGAGGGTTAACAAAATAAATAATTTCTTTGCGAAATTAATTGCTGTAAAAATGTTGAAAATAGTCTTAAACTGTTTTGGTAACATAGAAAAATATTTTGTAGAAATACAATATTTAAGAATACTAAACAACAACAATAATGAATACATCAATAATAGTGTAATTAATCAATGTGAAAATCACATTGTTCAAAAACTCAGGAGGCTGATTGACATATTGTCTATTGCTAAAGCAATACTCGCGAGCATCAATCAAACTAAGTAACTAATATGGTAGTAATAGGTAATATAATTTTAAAATCCCATCGCCATATGTTTTCTTAAAGAAAGAATTATCTCTACATAACATCAAACAAGTTAAAATACATATACGTGTATTTCTAAATGGTGCCGTCTACTCAAGAGGCCTTTTATTTGTTATGTATTTTTTTTGCATTAATATTTCCGTATTCGGTATTTCTAAGGAAACACCGCCACCGAAATTCCAATGTCTTTATTTAATGTATAAACCTTTTTCTCTATATTTATATTTCTGTTTAAATTTTTAGTCTTTACCTTTGATCGCAATAATACAAACAAAAAGTGATTTTATGCTTTGATTAAGTGCATATATCCTCTGAAAGCTGCATTTACACCCACGAAATTTTAAAATTCACGATTGCTGGTGTCCCGATTTTTCCTGTGAGAAGTGTACATGATCAACTGGATCGAAAGTTTTAGATAAATCTCACCTTTCTTATGTAAATAACAAGTGCTTCGCTTTTGACATCCTTCAAGATTTACGTATTATTATTATTACTGAAACCAATAAACAAACTCTAAATTTACAGAAATCACCTTCATTTTTTTCCCACAATTTCCACTGTCCTTTGAAGGTATGGTGGATATTATTGGTATAAGAGCTTCCATTAATGTTAGGAAGTACATCAGCCAGACGAAATGGCCATAATAATCATACCCGCCGGCATCTGCGACATCCTCAAGATTTAATGAATCCCCTCTGATACATTAGCGACCTATCAACATTTTACGATCATAATTACGGGTTAGAAAACAAGACAAATTAATGACTTGGAGGCCCAGCAGAAAAATATTTACGTTTTTTGTAACTATTGAAGTCGCATATCCGGTGAAACTCGAACGTCTTATCAGGATATTAAAAATAATACTTTGTAGACTTACGTAGAATGCTCTTAACAAAAAAGGAATGTTTATTTTATAAAAAAAAAAAAGAAATTTAAAATGCCTCAGTTTTGCTATTTTTACAAATACAATACAATTTTATTTTTTTTTTTATTCTTTAATGAGATGAAATCCGGTTTCGGTGGGTTTGTGCTTTATATGTTGTGTAATCAACACCCAAGCAAAATTTACTTTTTTATTTGATACACCCTGTATACTATTTAATCTATACTGCCATTTCAAGAAAGCGGAATATCATAATTTATAGGAGAAATTTATGAATACCCAGACGTAATTCGTTTTGAAACAGTCGAGTCGGTAGAATAATGTATTTTCTTGCCATGACAAACGAAAACTGTATACATCTACTATTAGCCTTTCTTTCGCTCCTTATACTTTATCCATCGCTAATAGCTCGTATACAAGCTGCATGAAATTGCACGAACGCATCCATTCAAGTACCCCTCTAAAACGGTATGTCTAGCCACCCCCTTCCACACTGTCAAGGATCGATTTTTCGTCGGATAGGGTTCAAAGGACGTTTTCGTATATAGCTTCTCCGTACTTTACCCCAAAACGCCATACAGCGAATGCGCCATCAACCAATTTGTCTGTCGCATACTCTGCCTACGTATATACAGGGATAAAGTCGTTCAAAGACCCTTTTCACTATACGTAAATGTCACGTGAATCCTTTCGCATTTCACAGCGGTTCTAACATCAGACTTTGGGGATCTTATTTCATTCTTTGGGGAACTTTATGGGAATCCGATAGGATTACAGAAGGATATTTGATACATTTACAAAAAGAAAGACGATATTTTTCTCGTGCCGTGAATGAATGAATGAATGAATTAACGAAGGCGTTTTTTTATGACAATACCCTTCTATTGTGTCTGTATGTACAATTGAAATTTATTATGGAGATATAAACGGTACATATTTGCCCAAAGATTAGGGAATCATTATGGAAATTTTCCATTAACTGATGATGCCGTATTATACTGGAGATATGGAATATTTAATTTACAATCATCTACATGTGTACCATCTGTAGCAAATTAAATGCGAATCTAAGCTCCACAAATCTTGGATTATTGATGCAATCGAAGCTGCAGTACACTGAACACTGAGAGAAAGAAATGCGTTAACCTAACAATAACTACTATGTTAACACAAAAGGTGTTAATGCAACAAATTTTGTATTTAATCCAACTAAAATGAGTCATTTGCGCAACTATTTATTTATGTTAAAAAAATCTGTTGACTGAAGAAACTTAGATGGTTGAGGGTAAGGTTTTTGTTTGGATGGACCGAAATGGTGATGTTAAAACAAAAAAAATCTTAGTAGTTGACGGAAAACATTCATAGCATAATATTGAAACTAAAAAATGGTTAACTTAACCAAAAAAAGATGTTTTGCGCTTGCGCATCTACATATGTAGATCTTAAAAGTATGGGTATATAGGTACTACGTTATACGTTTTATGTATAGTAATTATTAGAAAGTCCTTTTCTAGAAAACAATATCATAATTACAATGTGTATTATTTCTACTTTAGCTTGTAATACGATTCAATAAGTCAGTATTTGTGTATTATGGAATGTACCTATATTAATGTACATAGGTATATTACCTATACCGTCAGATACTCATTTGATCAATGTTGTGGCGTGATTTGATCGGTTGCTTGCTGTTGCAAACCATCAGATATCAGATTGTCTTCGTTCGTGGCCGTGATATCGTGATATATTGTGAGTTCTAATACTAGCCATGGGGGACGAAAGAGTAAAAGAATTGTTAATTCAGTGGGGATTTGAATATCTAACCTCAATGTTTGCAGGTAAGCACATTTTGATTCTTTTAGATGTTTTGGCAAACGAACGCCATATTAGTTATTAGCACAACATAATGCAACGGTATACTTTATGTTTGAACGGATATATTAAGATCGAGAATATATCATGGTTATTAGGTTGTAGAATACATTTTCATAGGTATGATATGGGATGTATTTTGCATTACTACATAAACGAACGGAAATTATTTACTTTGCGTCACTTTAATGCCAAATTAAAATATTATAGTTTTAACGATGAAAATAAACCGCCAGAGATTTCAAATATACAGATAAGTAATAAGTGTATTGTGCTTTCAGCCGCTGAAATGAAGGCGCTTTTACGAGTTCTTGGAGTGTTGGTTGGAGAATTTATACCGATGAATGATCCAGTTTGGGAATTATATAAATCTCTGCGACAAATTTGTGAACTTGTTGGACAGGCATCAATTACTTTAAAGGACGCCGAATTACTAAAAGTATTAATTGCAATAAGATACATTGTATCTTAAGATTTTTGGAAACCTCAAACCGAAGTATCATTTTTTAGTTCACTACCCTCGAATCATGACGGTTGTAGGACCTCTTGCGAATATTTCCTGTATACGATATGAAGGAAAACATCGGGTATTCAAATTAGGTAGTAAACCTGTTTCTTCTAGAATAAACATTCCTTATACCCTGGCATTAAAACATCAACTTCATTTTAATTATAGAATTTTGTCTAAAACAGGATTTGAAGAAAATTTCGCTTTAGGGCAGTATATCTCTTTCAAACAATTTAATGAAATCAAATATAGTGGAGCAATAGCAAGCTACTTGATGCCAGAAAGTGTGCCAGACCGTATTTACTTCTTGTCCTGGGTTAAGAGATATGGCGTTTCTTTCAAATCGGGTTTGTTTATATCCTTTGAATTTAATAATTTTTGTCCCGTTTTTGGCTGTATTCCAGAAATTTTAATTCCAAATGATAAAGATATTTCTTTGGAATACAAGTGTACGAAACATTAGAATATAATGATCATTTTCAGGCATTTATTATAAGACAAACTGATGAAACACGTTGTATTTATATGAAGGAACTCATTTATTGCAATTGATTTATGTTACATACGTTGTCAGATGGTCGGAAGTGTATTCAAATTATTTGTAAATAAATATTTTTAGGCGTTACTTTATATACCTACTATTATGTAAAGTTGTACTTACATATTTGGTATTTTTAACTGTTGTGAAGTTATTAATAAATATATGAACCTAAGTTTCAAACCCCAATTTGTAATTAATAAAATTTCCAAAAGATCCAAAATGAAATTATTTGAATGAACAAATTTTTTGCTTCAAATCAACCAAAAAAATGTTTGCATTGACACTCTTAATTTTGTGCACTCAACACGTTTTATTTGCTAATGTAACAATAAAGATGCATTGAAGCAAGAATTTATTTTGTGAGTTTCAACACACTTTCGAAGTTACGCTAAGCAGCAATGCTCGTTAAACAAAACATTTTTTTTTTGTTCTAACATACTTAGAGCTGTATTGACAAATCAAAACCAGTGTTACATCAACTAAACTGAGTGTTGCATTAACGATTAAACTTGTTTAAATTGAAACTGAGGTTCAGTTGAATCAACCGAGTCTAATTATTTTTAAGTTAACATATATTTCAACAAAATCGTAAATTTTAATCTAACCAATAAATTTCGGTGGGCCGTATTTAATGCAATTTTTTTTGGTTGGTTATGCGTTATTTTGGTTTATCATGCATTTCTTTCCCTCAGTGAAATACTTATTAACAATTATTTGCAAACAATTCTGAATTACGCAGCGCTTGTAGTCTCGGTTGTATAAATAATTGAAGATTTGCGAGGCTTCAATTCGCATTTAATTTGTTAAAGATGGTACATATGCACTACAATTGAAACATATTCTTATTGACTGTGAGTTGAGACTAATTTTAGATTATTCTAAATATACTGTCTCCTTCTAAATTATCTATCATAAATACACTATACGTATAAATTTATATTGAATGATAAATTTTCATTACATTATTTGTTAGACCGGACGATGAAACCATAAGCAAGCGCTTTTACCCAGCAACGCTTTCAAGACCAGTGGCAAACCAAACTGTTCCAGGCAACGGTATCGAAAAAAATCGTCTTGTCCAAACTAAATGTTGTCACACAAATTTGATTTATGCAGAAATGTTACCTATACGATAGGCTTTCTAAACCACACAGTCAATCTAAATGTCACCCCCGGAATAACGACACCGGGGGGTGCGAAATCGTATTAATACGGCATATAACCGGGATGAAAAAAATTCGTGGTATCTAAACTAAGTGTTGTCACACAAATTTGATTATGCAGAAATGTTACCTATAACGATAGGGCTCCTAAATCCACACAGTCAATCCAATGTCACCCCCGGAATAACGACACCGGGGTGCGAAATCGTATAATAGCGCATATAACCGGGAGAAAAAAATTCGTGGTATCTAAACTAAGTGTTGTCACCACAAATTTGATTATGCAGAAATGTACCCTATACGATAGGCTTCCCTAAACCACACAGTCAATCCAATGTCACCCCCGGAATAAACGACACCGGGGGGTGCGAAATCGATAATACGGCATATAACCGGGAGAAAAAAATTCGTGGTATCTAAACTAAGTGTTGTCACACAAATTTGATTATGCAGAAATGTTACCTATACGATAGTCTTCTAAACCACACAGTCAATCCCAATGTCACCCCGGAATAACGACACCGGGGGGCTGCGAAATCGTATAATACGGCATATAACGCGGGAGAAAAAATTTCGTGGTATCTAAACTAAGTAGTTGTCACACAAATTTGATTATGCAGAAATGTTACCTATACGATAGGCTTCCTAAACCACACAGTCAATCCCATGTCACCCCGGAATAACGACACCGGGGGGTGCGAAATCGTATAATACGGCATATAACCGGGAGAAAAAAATTCGTGGTATCTAAAACTAAGTGTTGTCACACAAAATTTGATTATGCATGAAATGTTACCTATACGATAGGCTTTCTAACCACACGTCAATCCCAATGTCACCCCCGGAATAAACGACACCGGGGGGTGCGAAATCGTATAATACGGCATATAAACCGGTGAGAAAAAAATTCGTGGTATCCTAAACTAAGTGTTGTCACACAAATTTGATTATGCAGAAATGTTACCTATACGATAGGCTTTCTAAACCACACAGTCAATCTAATGTCACCCGGAATAACGACACCGGGCGGTGCGAAATCGTATAATACGGCAATATAACCGGCAGAGAAAAAAATTCGTGTATCTAAACTAAGTGTTGTCACACAAATTTGATTATGCAGAAATTGTTACCTATACGATAGGCTTTCCTAAACCACACAGTAATCCAATGTCACCCCGGAATAACGACACGGGGTGCGAAATCGATATAATAACGGCATATAACGGGAGAAAAAAATTCGGTGGTATCTAAACTAAGTGTTGTCACACAATTTGATTATGCAGGAAATGTTACCTATAGCGATAGGCTTTCCTAAACCACACAGTCCAATCCAAATGTCCACCCCCGGAATAACCGACGACCGGGCTGCGAAATCGTATAATACGGCATATAACCGGGAGAAAAAAATTCGTGTATCTATAACTAAGTGTTGTCACACAAAATTTGATTATGCAGAAATTTACCTATACGATAGGGCTTCCTAAACCACACAGTCAATTCCAATGTCACCCCGGAATAACGACACCGGGGGGTGCGAAATCGTATAATTACGGCATATAAGCGGGAGAAAAAATTTCGTTGGTATCTAAACTAAGTGTTGTCACCAAGATTGATTATGCAGAAATGTTACCTATACGATAGGCTTTCTAAACCACACAGTCAATTCCAATGTCACCAGCCCGGAATAACGACACGGGGGGGTGCGAAATCGTATAATACGGCATATAACGGGAGAAAAAAATTCGTGGTATCTAAACTAAGTGTTGTCACCCAAATTGATTATGCAGAAATGTTACCTATACGATAGGCTTTCTAAACCACACAGTCAATCTAATGTCACCCCCCGGAATAACGACACCGGGGGTGCGAAATCGTATAATACGGCATATAACCGGGAGAAAAAATTCGTGGTATCTAAACTAAGTGTTGTCACACAAATTTGATTTGCAGAAATGTTTACCTATACGATAGGCTTTCCTAAACCACACAAGTCAATCAATGTCACCCCCGAATAACGACACCGGGGGTGCGAAATCGTATAATACGGCATATAACCGGGGAGAAAAAAATTCGTTGTTATCTAAAATAAGTAGTTGTCACACAAATTTGATTATGCAGAAATTTACCTATACGATAGGCTTCCTAAACCACACAGTCAATCCAATGTCACCCGCAGGATAACGACACCGGGGGTGCGAAATTCGTATAATACGGCATTATACCGGGAGAAAAAAATTCGTGGGTATCTAAACTAAGTGTTGTCACACAAATTTGATTATGCAGAAATGTTACCTATACCGATAGGCTTTCTAAACCCACACAGTCAATCCAATGTCCACCCCGGAATAACGACACCGGGGGCTGCGAAATCGTATATATACGGCATTATCACGGGAGAAAAAAAATTCGTGGTATCTAAACTAAGTGTTGTCACACAAATTTGATTATGCAGAAATGTTACCTATACGATAGGCTTCCTAAACCACAGCAGGTCAATCCAATTTCACCCCGGCGAATAACGACACCGGGGGGTGCGAAATCGTATAATACGGCATTATAACGGGGAGAAAAAAATTGTGGTATCTAAACTAAGTGTTTCACCACAAATTTGATTATGCAGAAATGTTACCTATACGATAGCTTTCTAACCCACACAGTCAATCCAATGTCACCCCCGGGATAACGACACCGGGGGGTGCGGAAATCGTATATACGGCATATAACCGGAGAGAAAAAAATTCGTGGTATCTAAACTTAAGTGTTGTCACACAAATTTGATTATGCAGAAATGTTACCTTATACGATAGGCTTTCTAAACCACACAGTCAATCTAATGTCACCTCCGGAATAGACGACAGGCGGGGTGCGAAATCGTATTAATACGGGTCATATAACCGGGAGAAAACAAATTCGTGGTATCTAAACTAAGTGTTTGTCACACAAATTTGATTATGCAGAAATGTTACCTATACGATAGGCTTCCTATAACCACACAGTTCAATCCAATGTCACCCCCGGCATAACGACACCGGGGGTGCGAAATCGTATAATACGGCATATAACCGGGTGAAGAAAAAAATTCGTGGTATCTAAACTATGTTTGTCACAACAAATTTGATTATGCAGGAAATGTTACCTATACGATAGGCTTTCTAACCACACAGTCAATCCAATTGTCACCCGGAATAACGACACCGGGGGCTGCGAAATCGTATAATACGGCATATAACCGGGAGAAAAAAAATTTCGTGGTATCTAACTAAGTTTGTCACACAAATTTGATTAGTGCAGAAATGTTACCTATACGATACGGCTTCCTTAACTCACACAGTCAATCCAATGTCACCCTCCGGAATAACGACACCGGGGGGTTGCGAAATCGTATAATACGGCATATAACCGGGATAACGTGGAAAAAATTCGTTGGTATCTAAACTAAGTGTTGTCACACATTTGATTATGCAGGAAATGTTACCTATACGATAGCTTTCTAAACCACACAGTCAATCCAATGTCACCCCCGAATAACGACACCGGGGGCTGCGAAATCGTTTAATACGCATATAACGGGAGAAAAAATTCGTGGTATCTAAACTTAAGTGTTGTCACAACAAATTTGATTATGCAGAAATGTTACCTATACGTAGGCTTCCTAAACCACACAGTCAATCCAATTTCACCCCCGGAATAACGACACGGGGGGTGCGAAATCGTATAATTACGCATATAATACCGGGAGAAAAAATACCGGTGTGAACTTGGCAAGCAACTTTATTAAAAAAAAAAAACGTAGTACGGTTCGATTGTACTTCGTTTGTCCCTTTTGTACCACCTTCAGTTTCGTTTGTACCTCAAAGGTTAAAAAAAAATTAAAAGGGTTAAAAAAAAATTAGCAAGCAAGTACAAGATATTTAAAAACGGCAACGCCATTCGAAAGAGCTCGTTTGTACCCGTTTGTACCACCTTCAGTTTCGTTTTACCTCAAAGGTTAAAAAATAGAAGGGTTGAAAAAAAATTCAGCAAGCAAGTAACAAGATATTTAAAAAAACGACAACGCCATTCGAAAGAGCATCGTTTGTTACCCGTTTGTACCACCATTCCGTTTTCGTTTGTACCTCAAAGGTTAAAAAATAGAAAGGGTTAAAAAAAAATTCAGCAAGCAAGTACAAGATATTCAAAAATGGACAACGTCATTCGAATGAGCATTGTTTGTACCCGTTTCTACCACCTTCGTTTTCGTTTGTACCTCAAAGGTTTAATAAAATAGAAAGGGCTAAAAAATTTCAGCAAGCAAGTACAAGTTTCATTCAAAGGACAACGTCAATCGAAAGAACATCGTTTGTACCCGTTTGTCCTCCTTTTAATCGTTTGTACTTCCACCAAACCGGAAGTAGAAACATTGAAAATAAGTAAGTTGGCGAGAGAAATTCGCTAATTTTTGAGATATTCGAAAAACGGCCAACGCTATTCGAAAGAGCATCGTTTGTCCCGTTGGTACCTCTTTTTACATCGTTTGTACTTCAACCGAACGGAGAAGAAGACAATTCAAAAGTATGTCAAAGAGAGAAATTTGGCTATTTTTTTAAGATATCAAAAACGACCAAGACTATTCGGAAAAAGCATCGTTTGTACCCGTTTTGTTACTCCATTTACATCGTTTGTACTTCAAACCGAACCGGAAGGTAGGAAGCCTTTGAAGATATGAGAGAGAAATTTCGCTAATTGTTCGATTCAATTCGTTGAACATGCCGCTACACGGACTCAATTGAGTATCTTCTTTATAATCTCCATAAGCAGAGGTCCATAACAATTAGATAATAAGAAAAGTATAATTGTGTTAAATGCATATATTTACAACCGGTATCTGCAACCAAAGATATAGAAATATATAATAAGAGTTGGTTTAAAACACACATACATATTTAAGAATATACTTAAAAGTCTCACAAATAAAAATTAAATACATAGCTAATATAATAAAATAATGGTCACATTATAGGTTGTCTGACCTAATTTGGCAAAAATGCAGAATATCTGTATTTCTATGTTTTCTAAAATAGGCGATGGGAATCTAGGTCAATTAGACAAAAATGTAACATAAATATTGAAAGAACTACTTCCGACTTCGCTGAAGTACAAACGATTTCAAAAAAGTGTGCAACAGTTGCAAACGTATTCTATCGAATAGTAGCGTTAGCCACTTGTGCAGATATCTCAAAAATTAGCAACATTTCTTGTCACGAGATATTTTCAAATGTTCTCTACTCCGGTTCCCTTTGAGATACGAACGATTTAAAAGGAGTACGAACGAGTACCTTGGCCGTTTTTTGAATAACTCAAAAATAGCCAAATTTCTCTTCATTGACATATTTTGAATCGGCTCTACTTCCGGTTTGATTTGAAGTACAAACCGATGTAAAAGAGGGTACAAACGGGTACAAACGATGCTCTTTTCGAATAGCCTTGCCGGTTTTTTGATATCTTAAAAAATAGCCAAATTTCTCTCTTTGACATATTTTAATTGTCACTATTTCGGTTTGGTTGGAAGTACAACGATTAAAATGGAGGTACCAAATGATGCTTTTTGAATAGCGTTGGCCGTTTTTCAATATCTCAAAAATTAACGAAATTTCTCTCGCCAACTTACTTATTTCAAATGTTTCTACTTCCGGTTTGGTGGAAGTACAAACGATTTAAATGGAGGTACAAACGGGACAAACGAGTGTTCTTTCGATTGCGTTGTCCATTTTTGAATAACTTGCCACTTGTCTTGCTGAAATTTTTTTTAGCCCTTTCTATTTTTTAACCTTTGAGGTACAAACAAAAACGAAGGTAGTACAAACGGGTACAAACAATGCTCATTCGAATGACGTTGTCCATTTTTGAATATCTTCTACTTGCTTGCTGAATTTTTTTTTAATCCTTCTATTTTTTAACCTTTGAGGTACAAACGAAACTGAAGGTGGTACAAACGGGTTACAAACGAAGTTACAATCGAACCGTACTACGTTTATTTTTTTTAATAAAGTTTGCTTGCCAAGTTCACACCGGTATTTTTTTCTCCGGGGTTATATGCCGTATTATACGATTTCGCACCCCCCGGGTCGTTATTCCGTGGTGTACATTAGATTGACTGTGTGGTTTTAGAAAGCGCTATCGTATAGGTAACATTTCTGCATAATCAAATTTGTGTGACAACACTTAGTTTAGATACCAGGAATTTTTTTCTCCCGGTTATATTCCGTATTTATACGATTTCGCACCCGTGTCGTTATTCCGGGAGTGACATTGGATTGACTGTGTGGTTTAGGAGCCTATCGTAGGGTAACATTTTCTGCATAATCAAATTTGTGTGACAACACTTAGTTTAGATACACGAATTTTTTTCTCCCCGGTTATATGCCGTATTATACGATTTCGCAGCGCCCGTTGTCGTTATTCCGGGGTGACATTGGATTGACTGTGTGGTTTAGGAAAGCCTATCGTATAGGTAACATTCTGCATAATCACAATTTGTGTGACAACACTTAGTTTAGATACCACGAATTTTTTTCTCCCGGTTATATGCCGTATTATACGATTTCGCAGCCCCCGTGTCGTTATTCCGGGGGTGACATTGGATTTGATGTGTGTTTATGAAGCCTATCGTATAGGTAACATTTCTGCATAATCATTTTTGTGTGACAACACTGTTTAGATACCACGAATTTTTTTCCCGGTTAATGCCGTATATACGTTTCGCACCCCCGTGTCGTTATTCCTGGGGTGACATTGGATGACTGTGTGGTTTAGAAAGCCTATCGTATAGTAAATTTCTTCATAATAAATTTGTGTACAACACTAGTTAGATACAGTAATTTTTTTCTCCGGTTTATTGCGTATTATACGATTTTCGCACCCCGTGTCGTATTCCGGGGTGATTGGATTGACTGTGTGGTAGGAACCTACGTTATGGTAACATTTCTTCATAACAAATTTGTGTGAAGACACTTATTTAGATACCACGAATTCTTTCTCCCGGTTATTTTCCGTATTTACGATTTCGCACCCCCCGGTTCGTTATTCGGGGTGACATTTGATGACTGTGGTTTAGAAGCCTATCGTATAGGTAACATTTCTGCATATCAAATTGTGTGACAACTTAGTTTGATACCACGAATTTTTTTTTTCCCGGTTTATGCCGTATTATACGATTTGCACCCCCCGGTGTCGTATTCCGGGGTGACATTGGATTGACTGTTGTTTAGGAAGCCTAGTAAGGTACATTCTGCATATCAAATTTGTGTGACAACACTTAGTTGAGATACACGAAATCTTTTCTCCCGGTTATATGCGTATTATACGATTTCGCACCCCCCGTGTCGTTATTCCGGGGGTGAC